>BHFT01025678.1:0-75835 GCA_004320025.1 Laticauda laticaudata
TATATATATATATATATATATATATATGACCTTACTTATTTCATTAGTTGTTAGCAATCAATCAATCAATAATCATCAAAATTGTATTTCACCAGTTTTCACAGTTTCATATATTTAAACTTTCAAATTCTTAATAAATTTAATCAAACCTTAATCAAAATGTTATTTCATTAATTATATTCTATGAAAAGATGTCCAGTAATATTCAGTCACTTTCCTTTCCTTGTCCGTTCACGTTTTGTTCAGTCACAGTCTGTTACATCAGCTTCTCTTCTCTCTGTATAATCTCAACATGTCACTTCCATTCTCAGTTTAGACCTGTCTCTTACTTTTTTCTACTGTTCTTCTTTTACAAGTCACAGATCCACCAGGTTAAACTCCAAATTCCTAGATTATCAGTCTAAATCAACTCCAAATTTTTCAGAACAAGTCCCAAACCCCAGTCAATCTTTAATCAACTAAATCGGTTTTGATCTCTGTCTTAAGAGTTCCTTGCTTTCACCGCCAGATCGCCATTTCCCTTTGGACTTCCGTCCTCTTATTTAAGATTCACAGTTCTGCCATCTCTCTCTGCCGTTTCTCTCCTCAACTTTCACTTTCTGCCTCCTTCGCTCCAAGTTCAATCCATCAATTGATGCCAAAAACACTGTTTGTGCTCTGGTATCTTCCTCATTGGGCTAAAATGCTCCGACTTCAGTCTGCCATCGAGATGGCCGATTACTCACACGTCACAGGAAAAGAGGTCTCCCTCGAAGCTGTCCACAGCCGCCGCTGTCAAACGTCTCCTCGGGCTTCCTCACACTTTCGTCTTCCCCTCCAGGGTCTATGTGCCCCTCACCAGGACCTCCAAACGCGCAGATTGGGGATGAGAGAGCAGAGCTTGCTCTTCTCTCCCCGCTAGAGCGCCCGCAACCGCTGACCTTTGTTAGGTTTCAAAGTGATGAAATCCATTTAAAAACAAAAAACCAAAGTCCATCTTCCAAAACAATTTCTTTTATTTAGGAAAGCATCAGATTGGCAAAGTCCATGGTAATACCAGATCTGACACAACCCGGAATTACCCCACAACATCAGAAGTTAGAAGCAACCCCCAAAAGTCACATTCTCCAGTAGAAGTAATTCAATGTTGTTTGATGTCATAAATCTCCACCTCAAGGGGCCTGAACTTGGTCAACTCATTTTCCCATGGGAAGAAGAATCACCTAGCCTAAACAACTCTCCCTACCTTCACTCCTCCCCCCTTAGGAATATGGCACACCCAGAATTCCGGTTTGCAGGGCTTCGGCGGCAGGCAGGAATCCGTGATCATGCGCGGTTTCTGCCTGGGCTCGCCACTGTAGCGCCCCAAGCCAGTTGGCTTCGGGGCTAAGCCCGAAGAGGTTGGTGAAGACGGGGGAGACTCCAGCAGGGTCAAGGAAAGCCAGCTGGCTAAATTCCCTTTCCCGAAGGCGGTAGAGCGGCAGTCAGAAATGGCCGCCTCAAAGAAGCCCTCATCCAGAAAAGAATGTGCACATGGCAGGATGAAAAAAAAGTGCTTACAGTGAAAGTTTTGGCCTGACTCGGGCGATAGAGCAAACACAATCTAAGGCATCCATAGAGGAATGTTAAACTTTAAAAAAAAAAAGATACATTGCCTCCAAAGAAGACTCAGAAGCAGCGAATGAGTATCTGAAAAGGAAAGTTGTTTCTTTTTTCATCTCCTTCCATTACATTGACACGCGAACAGAGATGAAATAGAGAGAAATCGGAAATTAATCTGCTTGCAATCAACAGGTATTTAAACTGGACACAATTTATGCAACGGGGATAATAAAGATTTCTGAATTATAAAAGGCAAAAAAAAAACGAGAAAAGAAAAATTTCTTTTGCTAAACGTGGGGGGAGAGAAAGGAGACTAAGAATTACGATTTGGAAGGCAGGAGATAGCAGGAATTCTAAAGGAACTCTAAAGATTAAATTTTAACAAGACTGCTAAAAGATACTTGATTTAAATCGCGCAAACTTTGTAACTAAATACTAACCCCAGGAGCGAGAAAAGTTGAAAAAAGGAAGAAAGTTTAAAAAGGAAACAGCTTGTGGTATTTCGGATTTTGGCTGACTTTGGGGACTTTTTGGACATTATAGTTGGAAGGCATGTTAAAAACACCCTGGATGGTTGTTTTAAAAAGAAGAAAAAAAAACTCTACAATGGCATCACTTCGTGGACGAACTTGAAAATCGAAGTTTAAAAAATAAAGAAGAAGGAACAAAGAAGGGAAACGGCTCTCTTGCGTTCCGTTTTTCAATTCTTAGAAATGCGCGATCTTTATACCGTACAAGAAACTTACAACAAAAGACAGCAACAAGACAGATTCTGGGACAAAGAAGAAGCCATCTTTAACGAACAAGTAACTTTACTTGGGGGAAGAAAGCGAACAAGGAGGGGAAAGAGAATGAGAATGTTGAGACCTAAAAAAACAAGGCAAAAACGGAAAAATAAGTAAAAAGTGGATATAACGTGAGAAAAGCAAACAGAGAAAAAAGGATAAGAAAAGGGCAAAATTGACGGTGGAGGGACAAGGGGTAAAAGGGCAAAAGCTAAAGAAGCAAAGGAGGCAGGGAAGAGCGAAGAAGAAGCTACAGGGTTGTTGAGCAAGATGTAAGAGAACAGACTCTATTTAGAGATAATCGGTTAAAATGTTAATTTGAAAAAGGGATTCTTGCAAAGGTTACATAGTTGTATTGATTATATTTGTATTTAGAAATAATATTAAAAATTGGAAACACGTAATATCTTTTAGGTGAAACTTTTTCTAGAAATTAAAATAAACTTAGAATGACTAATGAGAGAATTAATTTAGAAAGGAATGGGAACATTTTAAATGACATAATAGTTTTAAAATGAAGTGAAAGTGAGGGAAATAATCACTGGAAAGTATACAAGCCTTCCATAGAAGGGCATGATACTATTTAAAAATAATGTGCCTAAATGTTTAAAATTTAAATGAATATTAACCATTTATGATATAAATTGAATTGGTATGGATCGTTGTTTACATTATATATGTAACCTTTTCTTTTCTTTTTCTTTTAAAAGTTAGTGTCTAGCTTTAATGTACTACGCAGAAAATCCATAATGGAAGTTTACGTTCTTACTTAGTTTTAATTTTACAGTGAATAGGTCGTATCCATTAGTAAGAAAGCATACATTAGTGACTTACCGGAGATTTTGTTTAAGGAGAAAGATAAATAGAATAGCTGAAATGGGAAGACCAAAAAGAAATATAAATATAATGACTCTCAGATTTGAGAATGAAACACAATAAAAATAAAATTAGAAGTTTAAGAGAGGGAGAAGCCTATATGAGAAAATGTGTGTAGAATGGCCAATAAGATATGGAAATGGTCCTATATAAAAATGAGCATGAATTTGAATTCGGCTGTCTGTACAAAGAGATGATAAGCCTGGCATCAGGCTGCTCTCAGAAAAAGAGGTTTTTATGTTTTCATGTTTTGTGTTGTGTTTGTCTATGTTTGTTTCTAAAAATCAATAAAAAAAAAAAAAGGAATATGGCACACCTGAAACCCTTCCCCCATGACCGCCAAAGAGAAAGTAAGAAAAAGAACATACACTAAACCTAACTAAAATGGCTGCACATATGTTAATTTTGGGCTTGATAACCTTTTGCATAAAAGGTCCTATTGCAGATGGTTATAGCCCTGGGTCAAGTGATCCCCTTTTCTGACCTGACAGGCAAAGTCATTGGGGAAATCCAGATTGATTACAATCCAGATTGATTGTAAACAACCATTTCATAACTTAATCCCAGCCACCACCCCAGATAGCTTGATAGATTGTGTTAATGGATGAATGGACTTAATGATCTTAAGTCTTAAGATCTTAATGATAAACAACCCTTCTGTACCTTACCAACTGCATGTTAAATCCAAGCCACCACCCCGCATGAACTTAAATAGGGTCAAATTTGGGGGGTAGGGCTTAATTTTAACGCATGTGCACAAAACAGTGCTGGGCTTCTTTTTGGAGTGGGTTGTGTTTTAGGAGAAACATAGTAACTAAAATATATGCCTGCAATTTAAATTACTACTTTGATGAAACTTAAGGCATGGCTAGTTCTTGTGATAATGGAAACATTGTGGGGGTGGGTGGGGGTGGGAGAAATATGACTCCAGATTTTTGTTCTGCAATGAGTTTTCATGGCAGAGTTATTTGTTTTGTTTTTCTTTCCTAGCAAGCTCACAATAAAAAAGATGATGAATTTTGCAACATTTGGCAATCATTGAAGAACCCTGGAAAGTCTCAGCCTTCCATACAAAATAAGGATGAAATGGTGAGTATATGTCAACAAGGGGCAATCTCATTTGTATCCATCCTATATATGTTGATGATCAAACCCAGATCGTAAATATTTTGAGGGAAGGTCACGAAGCAATTTAGTATTAATGAGTCAAGGTCTACCTGGACCTTTGTCTCAGTCCTTTGCCAAATTTAAGCCAACCAGTTTCACCCTATTCCATCTGGGTAGTGGCTTCCAGGTCTATGTATTGGTTAAGGGTTGTTTTGATATTTTTGGCTGTCTCAGTTGTGCAGCAACTTAGCCTTTTCTATGGCCAGCTTGAATATTTCAGTTGCCATGGAAACATTGTGTTGATAATCCTAAACAACTTGCTAGGATGTAAAATTAAATACATTTGTATGACAATTTATACACATCTAACAGCTCAAAGCCTGAATATTTCTGAAAGTCTTGCCATATACCTCTAATAAATATTTCCTAAATATTTATTTTTCAACTTTTTTCTGGTCTTTATTTCTTTCAGAGAGCTAGAAACTGTCTCCAATTTGACAGAGTGCTTTGCACTTAATTTAAATGACAAAGTTTAGGAAATGGGGGGGGTGTTTCTTCTGCAGATCATATATTACCCTCTTGTGTTTTATATATTCTAAAATATGTGGTCTATGCAAAATGTTACTCTTGCAAAACTTGATTTTCTAGGGTGAAGTTTTTTTACCTCAATATGTAAAATTCGGTGCCAGTAATAGGTCCTGCAAACCAGGTTTCAATGAGAATAGCTTTAAAAGCCAGCAAAAAGCCCAGGACTCATTTAGGAAATGTAAGTACTATAGAGTGTAAGTCCTTTAACTTACTTTAAATATTTTTTTAACTTTTAACTTTAGAATCCTCTTTTGAAAACAGCTGACTTCAATGGGTATCACTGAATCCTATGCTGAAAGAAGGACATAGTCAATGGCTGTGGATCTTAATTCATTAAAACTCACCCATAAACACAACATTTTTTAAGTTTTCCACTGCAGCTTTGTATCCTGATTCTATCTACTTTGTGATAGTACAATATCTAAATAGATAAAACATGAAGGAAGCTAGGAAAAATATATTGAGTTGTGTGAAGAAAGCTCACAGTTCTACTTAACAATAAATTCTACTACAATTAATGGATGTTTTTTTGGTAAACGCATACAGAAATTTTATTTTTCATTGTATTTTAAACTGGTTGTATAATTTTTTTAATTCCAGCCAAAGAAGATTCTAAAGAGCCAAGAAATGAAGGTCAAACACAAAAAATAGCAAACAAGCTGGTAATTGTTATCTTTCTGCTTGCATATGACTACTCATAATTGTGCTTTTGTTATTTATTTTACTTTTTGGAGGTCTTTTCTGGAAATCAGTTCAGAATTTTATTAAGCAGATTTGCAATGAGCAATATAGTATTGCTTTTAAATGGCTTACAAAAGTTATTCCAGTATTTTCCTTCATGCACACTATAGCTTTGCTAGGAATTTCTGCAAATTCCCCAAAATGGCAACTGGAGGAGTCCTGAAAGATTTTTTTTTTCATAAAATAATAGGAATATGAAAAGATTACAATTTCACAGGATTTTAATATTTACACATGCACACACACATACTTTTGCAAGAGAATGTCAACACTTTTGAAATTTTAGTTATTCCTAATACTTTAGAAATTACTTTGTCATTTACTCCAAGACCAATGGTAATCCCCAGGTTACAGGTTAAGAACCATTTGTCTTCAATTTGACTATTGGGCCTTATAAAAATATGAAGAGAGATCCCAATCACTATATAGTAGGACTGCAAAACCAAGGGACCTTTAATATGATTTCCTGAACAACAGTATCCCTAACATCGTTTTGGGCTGCATGGTCCTTTACTTCCGAGAGCAGGAAGCAAGTGAAATATCCCTCTAAACCTGCTACTAAAGTTTTGATGTGCTATGTCCTCTTGAAGGCTCGCTGAGGCTACTCTGAGGCCTTCCCATGTCATTTCAGTATGTATGTGCATATGTAAAAGATACTTGTATGAAGACTTCAAGCAGTGAATTTGGAAAATTGCTTAATGAACTATTTACCCTTGTATGTATAGCTTGTAGATGGGTCATTATAGAATTTTACAGCTTATGCTTGATTTTAAAATATTTGTAGTTCATTTTAGGACAATTATTTTGCAATATTTTCAAATATAAGAATGTGATTCTCCATTTGAATGAAGAAACTTCTGTTAAATTGCAGGATTTTGCAGGTGTAAGTAAGAGTAATGTAAAGCTTTTGAAGAGAAATGAAGGCTCAAGTACACAAATAGAACAAAAGTCTGCAATTCATGATCCCAGTATAACTGCAAAGGTAGGAAATGGCTGATTAAATAGAAATATATATTTGACTGTTCCCTGGAAAGAAACAGTTTTATTAATCCATAATGGAAAGCTGGGAAATTCCACCACCTTCCATTTGTTATTGAACAACAATTTCAATCTACCTTCACAATTGGCCATGATTAACTGGGATTGATGGGAATGTAAATGGATCAACATCTGGGAATTATGGATTTCTGCTTTTGCCAAAGTAGTTAAATACAGTATTTAATTTTGTTTGTGGCTGTTTTTCTCTATAGAATTATATTTATGCTTATAATGAAAAGCTCTGGACCTGAAGTGATATTGGCCCCTATCTCCCTTTCTTAAATATAAATCAGAATATGACCTGATTGCCCGTGAGATTGATGCCTTCCAACCCAGTGGCTGACAGAATTGTTGAGTTAATGACACAAAATTTAAACATTGCTTACATTAGCATTATATACTTATGCTACATTAATTGATTTTTATATTGTAACTGCCCACTTTGCACAGGATTCAGAATTGGATAATTAATAGCTTAATAAAACCAATACAATTAAACAATAATTTTAAAAAACCTGTAACTCCAAACAAAAACACATAAACACAGGAAAACTTATTCAACGGGTCATACTTTTGAAAAGCAGGCAGGGTTGGAGCCAGCCAAATCTCAGGGAGAATGCTATTTATTATATCAGTTCTTACATTGTTTTTGTTTTGTAAACTTCTTACCACTTTCTGATGTTCTTGTCAATTCTATTCAAACCTGACTTTAATGACCTTCTCCTTCCCCTCAGCCCATTCACTGTTCATTTGCTTTGTTGTTTGATTTTTATTCATTTTCTCCTTATATCAGGCACCTGATGATTGATTGTAAACTTCACCAAACTGCTATTAGTGTAGATTGGTTGTGGATTTACTCACACTGCTAGTGCTGGATGAGTTCAACCTCACCTCTCAAGACTTCTTTGAAGTTAATGACTGTTATGACAAATATAAACGTGTCCCAGGTCATCATTGTCCCAACTTATGTCAGGTCAGAGTTTAGGTGTGGTGTTCACCTTGAACCAACTATATCATGATCTGATTCTAGAAGATTTTTCCATCAATCTGTTGGTCATAGGCAGATCAATTTTTCCTGACAGTGAAGTTAACAGGAACTGCCAACTTTCAAAAGGAGGAGGGACTTATTGAGATGCCCCATATGTTTGATGGATTCAGCAGGCTTTCTGATAACACTTGAGGAGTTTCCAATGAGCTGGAGAAATCTTACTAGTCTCTGGAATATAAGGGTGCCAATAGGCCTTGTTCACTGATCATCTGGCTTTTCTTTGTTCACTAAGGAACTCCTGGAAATGAAATGGGTGAAGAGATATCTAAAATGACACTGGCAGAAATAACCCCACATATAAGAACCCAGATGCCTACTCTATGGCCATAAGAGTGGCAGAATTATTTTTCTATTCTTATTGCTTCCCTGGAACATTAACTAGCTACACTATTCAAAATATACTAGATGGTAATGGTACACAAATTAACCTTGGGAGATAGGAAGAGAGAGATAGCGTAGATAATGGCCCGATAAACAAAATCTGTCTGATACAGGGGTGGGGGTACAGAAAACATCTCAGAAGCAGAGGTGGTATTCAACTGATTCGCACTGGTTCAAGAGAACCGGTAGTGGTGATTTGGCATGGGTCTTTGAACCAGTAGTGACTTCTGGCGGGCCACACCCCTAACCCGGTTGCCACTCGCTTGCTCTACCCATGTGATGTTCCCACCGCCTGCCCAGCCCCGCCTAGTCACTCTTCCCCTCCTATGCAACATACTGAGTCCTCATGGCTTGCCTTTCGAACCTGCCTTCCCACGTAGTGCCTGCACCCCAACTGAGCAGTCCTGATTTGCCTACTCACAGGTAAGCATACAAGCCATGCTAGTATGGCTTGTACATATACATAAATATATGTAATTAAAACCCTCATTCTATTCCAATTCAGTTCTATCATTAATATTCATTAAAGTCTTAACATCTTTAACATTTCTTTTCAATTAAATATACTTCTTGAAGACAACATATACAATCTCCATAATTAATTTTTCCCTTATTTTCTCTTCACATGTTTTATAAATCATTAAGATTCATTTTATTACATTTATTGACAAACATTCACTTAAATTACAATTACTATTTATCAAACATTTTAAACCATACATGTTTATATTTTCTGAAATTATTTCTATTTCCTAATATAACAATACTATCTTATGTACCTTTGCAGAATCCTTTTTCAATTAGATTTTCACCCATTATCTTAAATAGGCCCTCTAAATGTTTCTCTATATCTTGTTTCTGTCAATTATAACTTTTTTTCCTTTCTTTCTTCCCTCTCTTCTTCTCCCTCCCCGTTTTACCCTCTTGTCTCTCTACTTCTAATTCTCTCTTCTGCATTTCCCTCTTCTGTTGCTTTCTGTTTTATACTTATTTTCAATCTATTTTTTTGGGGTTGTTTTCCATTCTTAAACTTTCTGTTCTCTTTCCCCCCTTCCTTTTTTCCCCCACCTAAGATTATTTGTTCATTAAAGATGGCTTCTTCTTTGTTCTTATTCTGCAGGCATTTCTTGTTGTTTCTCATAGTTCCAAATCTTCATTTCTAAAAACTGAAATACAAGCCAAAAGAAGTCTCCCTTCTTGTGCATCTTCTTTGTACTTTTTAAGTTCCATATTCAGTACTTCTAAGAGTGGAGCCATTTTGGAACATTTTAAACAACCACCATTTGATTTTAGTCATTCAATGCGGTAACCAAGAATCCAGAGATCATCAAGTAATCCAAATATCCTGAGCTGTTTCTTCTATTTTCTTTTTTCACTTTCTCTTCCTGAGGTTTTACTATTTTGTTGCCATGTTTCAGTTAAGATGTATCTTTTAGAAGTCTTGTTGAAGTTTTACTGTAAGTTTTTTTATTCCAGCCCAGGCAGTCTCCTCCCTTCCAGATCCTGCTCTTTTATTCTTTTTCTCTCCTTTCCTCTTTTCATCTTTTCAGCATTAAAATGCCTATTAATGTCACAGTGGATTTTTTCCCAATTCCTTGCTTAAGTCTCTTAGCTGTCAGTAAGGAAAAGGAAAAGGAGAAAAAAAAACAAATCCTTTCCCTTTTTCTCTCTCCTTCGCTACTTAAAAAATCTTCTTTGGGAACATGGTTTTTTTTTTTTAATAGTTTAAAATTCCAGGGTACCTTATTGTTGCTTTTCTGACCCGGTCAACCAAAACTTTCTCTTCTTATCTTCCTCCTGCACATTCTTTTCCAGTCGAGTTCTTCTTTGGTGGCCATTTCTGACCACCACTACAACCGCCGTCAGGAAAGGGAGCAATGGCCAGCTGAGGAGGAGAGATGCGGTTCTCCTCAACCCTGCAGGCAGTCTCCCCCTTCTTCACCACCTCTACAGGGTGGCTTAGCCCCAAAACCAGGCGGCTCGGGGTGCTCCAGCGGCAAGTATGGATCAAAACCACGCAGAGTCATGGTTTCGGTCTGTTGCCAAAGACGCTCAAACCGGAAGTCAACTAAAGTCCAGTTTTATCTCAAGCACACTAATGCTATTTTATGCAGGCTAGGATCTTTTAATTTAGACTAGGGGCTCCCAAAGTGGGAGGTACCGTCCCTTGGGGGGCGGTGGGATGCCTTAGGGAGGCACTAAGAGGCAAGGGGGACGGCAGGGGGACGCTAACAGGCAAGGGGGGGTGTTCGAGGCACCGGCCCTGCAGGTTCACCCATTGACTATAGCACCACTTGAGCCGGCGCTTCCAATGCAGAAGCAGTGGCACATTACACCTCTTAGCGGCCCTCTGCTGGTCCCCTTGGGGATGCTAAGAGGTGGCAGGGGGGCGTTCGAGGTGCCAGTCGGCCCTGCGGGTTCATCCATTGACTAGCACCGCTCCGGAGCCAGCGCCTGCAATGCAGAAGCAGTGGCATGTTACGTGCCACTGTGGCCGCGTTTGACATGCCACCCCCCTGCCGCCTCTTAGCGCCCCTCTGCTGGCCCCCTTGGGGATGCTAAGAGGTGGCAGGGGGGCGTTTGAGACGCCGGCCCTGCAGGTTCACTCATTGAGTAGTCATGCTCCGGAACCAGCACATCCAATGCAGAAGCAATGGCACGTTATGTGCCACCGTGTTTGATGCACCGCCCTCCTGCCACCACTTAGCGTCTCCAAGGGGGGCAGTAGGGCACTAAGAGGCAGCAGGGGAGCATTTGAGGTGCCAGCCGGACCTGCAGATTCACCCATTGAGGCGCCGGCACCAGAGTCAATGTTTCCCAACGTGCTGGCAGGGGGCGGCACCTCGAATGCAGCGGTGGTGGCATGGCTTTGCTCTACTTTTCCAATGCTGCACCGCTGCCTGCCCTGGGCTTCCTCAACCCTGCCCTGTACTGGCTGCAGGAAGCAGGGAATAGCGCCGCCCTCTACGACGTGAGTGCCCTGGGAGGGGGGGCACTTGGGAGGCTGATTCCTGGTGGGAGGGGCAGCCTGTGAACTTGCTGTCAGGCATGGCAACTACAAAGAGGGGCGGACTTGGTTGAATGTGATCCTGGATATATCTGTCTGTCTGTCTATCTATCTACCTACCTATCCATCCATCCATCCATCCAAAAAGTCTATCTGTCTCTCTGTCTTCCTGCCTGCTTGCCTGCCTACCTACCTGTCTCCATCCATCCATCCATGTTTGAGGCACCAGCTCCATAGGCACATCAGGAAAGTAGAGCAAAGCCAGTCTGGGAGGGAGGGAAAGAGGGATGGAGGGAGAGAGAGTGAGTGAGAGAGAGAGAGAGAGATAGACAGACCTGATGCATCAGATTAAAATGAGGCCTAGTTTAGACTGAGTCCCTTTTCCA
The DNA here is from genome assembly GCA_004320025.1 of Laticauda laticaudata. NCBI lineage: Eukaryota > Metazoa > Chordata > Lepidosauria > Squamata > Elapidae > Laticauda > Laticauda laticaudata. The sequence goes on from BHFT01025678.1 coordinate 11,539, forward strand.
CATTGAAACATCTTTGCCAGCACATTGAAACATCTTTGGTTTCTGTTAAAGGTTTTGTGGATGAAATGGTCACCATTATCCAGGAAGCTCTCAACATTTTTGATTGAAGCGTTTTAACAGGATACCATTGCCGAAAGACTCCACCCTAAAAAATTACTTTTTCCCGCAATGAATTATAGAGTGCGGTTTCTAAGAGAAGGAAAACAAAATCTGTTCATGGTAAATTCAAGGGAGATCACACGCACACACACTCCCTTCCTAACCCTACTAGGAGCATGATATTGGATCTAGAATAGATATCTCATTATCTTCTCCTCCTTTTTTTTTTTCTTTCTTGGTCCTTCTTCATATACCCTTTCTTTGTCCTTTTTTTTCTTTCTTCCTTTTCTCTTTCTTTTTCTTCCTTTCTCTCTCTCTACTCTCTCTTTTTTCTCTTTCTCTTTTCCCTCTCTCAAGGCTCACCCATGACTGGTGTACTGCCCACTTGTGACTTGCCTTGGGCATGGTCCCTCTTGGTGACGTGGGCTTCATGGGGGGGACCTGCGCGGGCCGGCACACTAGTAACGTGCAGTGCTTGGCACGTTGAAAAGTTAAGAAGCAAAGCCAGAGGTTAGTAATTTTTTGCCCTGCAAAGATAACAAAAGCTTCTAGGTTGTGAACAAGGAAGGGACACAAAACATGTCAAATGCAATTTCAGTTCAACAAAATATAAAGAAATAAACAAATAAAACAAATCAACAAGAATACTATTCATTACTAGAATCGTAATCAGAGATGCTTTGCCGATTCTAGTCTCAATGACTGCTCCAGCAGGGGCTTGGGAGTGGTGCGTGTTATGTGTGTGCATGCTATCAAAATTCCAAAAAACCAGATCAATAGCTCTGGGAGGGCCCGTCATAATTTAGAACCCTTGGTTAAAACACGGCCATTAAGTGAGGAGCACTTGTATTTGGCTTGCCAGTCACCTGGCATGCCCACCCCAGTCACATGCCACCAACCACACCTACCTGGTCATGTGACCACCCACCTAGATCACATGACTAGTATACCACATCCTCAATTAGGGAAATTTGAATCCCACCCCTGGGTGGGGGGCACTGAGGATGAGTTTGTAGCACCAAGGGGGCAGTGAACTGAAAAAGTTTGGGAACCACTGATTTAGATACTATCCGCTACCCAACAAAATGCCTCTATACAACAAAATTGTGGACATTGTCCTTAGGTCACAATGGCAATTGGGACTGGAATTTCTGTCACTAATCAGTGCGATCATAAAGTACAATGTCATGTGATCGTGGGTGGACATTACGGAGTGCAAGATCCCCATGTCATCCATTGGGGAAGAAAGTGGCATGAGTGATTTGTGAAGTCTGCCAACTTCCCCCATTGAGTTTGCTTATGGGAAGCCATCTGGGTAGGTTGCTAATAGTGACTCCATGACTGTGGGACTCTGCAAGTATAATTGCGTCTGGTTATCAAGTCCCGGAATTTGATCACCTGAATTGCAGGGACATTGTGATGGCATGAAAGTCGATGCATGTAGTGGCAGAAAAAATATCTGCTGGGAACTCTGTATAGGCATCAGGAAGAGCATCAAACCAACCCAGTCACCCTGATTCTACTCCTAATTAAGGGAGTACAGGGTTGTAAAAAGAGTTTTATGGTGTCTACAGTAAACCAGGTCACTTACATGTTTAAAATAATAAGATCAGCATATTAGAAGTTTTATAACGAATTGTTATTAAATTGTACCTAAGGTGGTTTACTAAAAACACTTAACCTTGTTGAGAAAGCATATTTGTTGTGCATCTTTTCAATTACAGACTATTTATTCACTATTTTATTGAAGGAGATGACAAAAATTGTAGTGAATAGTACAAAAAACAGATTTTTGAACACAAAAAACAGTGTTCAGAATCAAAATGTGTTTAATTTTGAACTTGGAAAAAAACCTTTTATCTTCTTTTTCACTATAAATCTGTAATAGCAGAGTGGGTAGTAACTATGCTAAGTTGTGTAAGTAGGTAACATGGCAGAAAGATTAGTAAAATATTATTTTTAAAACACACTCAAATTGTTTTGAATATACTTAGTAAGAACCTTCTATGTAATAATTTAAATCTCATTATTTTTACATACTGTATGTTTCTAACTATATCTACTTCTTAGAATGGGTCTGATCTTGGAGATATTTTGGCATCTTTAAAAATTTTCAAAGAAAAGGAACAATCATCTGATTCCAAGGAGTCAACAAAAGAAGATCATTTATCTCCCCAGTCTTTTGCCATGGTTTGTATATTGGATTGTGTTACCTATCAAATTGGAATTTCCTTTGGAATTCTGTTTTCTAAATTAAGATGCAGAATGAATGCTAAAATCCCGTTATTCTGTATTTATATACATACACATACACACACACACACACACACACACACATATGTATATGTATGTGTATATATGCTTATAATATATTGCTATTTAATTTCATTTTTTAAAGAAAGGAACACAGATGCTCAAAGAAATTTTGAAGATAGATGCTTCTGCCACTCCAGAAGGAAAGACTAATGAAATTTCACCTTCCACTTGTAAACAGGACATTTTTGAACCTGCATCACAATGCAAACACCCCCAAAAGATAGGTATGTCTGGTTTATTTTAGCAAATTGAATAGTTGTAGCAGATTATAAAATTAAAAATTATAATTACTTATAACTACTTTAAATTAGAACTTTCTTCTTTATCTACAAAATCTTTAACATATTAAAAATATTATTAGGAATAGGGAGGAGGGGAAAAATTTAACTGGTTTGTACACCTTCAAAAGAACATGAAACCATTACTATGTACAGACTTTTTGATTCTCCAGGATCTATTCTCTTGCTACCAAAACTGGTCTATTCACATTTCCTAGCCATCTATGTCTGCTGGTAATAGACCAGTTGTGAATATGTTACGTTGAAGCAGTAAAGCTAAATTTTTTGACTTGTTCAAATCATCAGTGTTATACATTCACTTTTATATTATGTTTCATTGATAGTGGACTTCATGAATAAATCTAATATTGGAGTGTCACAGAACATTCAAGCCCTGGGAAAAGGAAGCTATTCTCCCCTTGGTACACCAAATACAATATCTACTGCTGTGTCTGAACTTTCTCGCATCTGTTCCCTTGTTGGAATGTTGCAACCAGATTTCTCATTCCTTAGAACCCCACAGGTAACCTTGGAATTAAACAAATTGGCTGAGTAAGTTAATCGTTACTTATTTAAAATTGAAGGAAAAACTGCCTTTTAACAACCTCTTTCTACTTGCATAAATCAAGGATTTGCTACTGCATTTGGATTGTGTAGGCATCCACTAATCTTCATTTATACTCAACAGAAAGTTGCTTCTAACACGAAAATTGTTTTCAGTGATGCTTAGTTCATACATGAAGTGGATTTCCCTGTCTGTCTATATCTATGTCTATATCTATCTGTCTATCTATCTACCTACCTACCTACCTATCATTCCAGTCCCCATCCTCACCTATACGTGACTCTGGGCAGTTTACAATAAAACATGGCATAGTATAAAAAGCATAAATAAAAATATTCCTCTTTTCTATCAGAGAAGATGTAAATCACCATTAATGAACAAAATAGCAGCGGATATAATGGTAAACAGTTCTGGAGACACAAGTAGGAACCTAAATAATTTGTCAGAAATCTCTCCAAGGCAAATTTAGATTTTATTTATTTATCTAAGAAAACATATATGGCTGCCCAACTCACTCTCAGTGACTTCAGGAGGCTTACAAGATAAAATTTAGATTATATAGAAGAGAATGAAAATGAAGGGAGGTTTTGCTGAATTCTAATTTTATTTATTTTATATATTAAATACATATGGCCACCCATCTCATAAGAAGTGACTCTGGGAGTTGTACAACAATCAAATAAAATATAGGGTCTCCTAATCATTCAGGGAGTTGGACTAGATGACTTCCAAGGTCCCTTCCAACTCTGTTATTTTGTTATAAAACAACAATATACAAAACAATCATAAAAATATAAAAATTGTTAAAAAATTAAAATATTATTAAATTAAAACTATAGAAACCTTAAGGCATGGAGAGAATGACTACAATAACCACAATAATGAAGCCATAGGAGCATATCTTGTTTCTGGGACCCCTTCCCCCCCACAAGGCCTGGTGACATAACCAGGTCTTAAGGGACTTCCAGAACACTAATAGGGATGGAGCTAACGTGACTGGGGGATGGGTGGGGCAAGGGAGATTACCTAAGGTGGCAGCACAATAGAAAAGGCCTGCCTCCTGGGATTCAGTAAAATGTAAGTCCGTAGTGGATGGTACATGCCTTCTTTGCTAGATCTAATGGTGTATTGCATCCTGTTTCTTTTTAGGAGAATTTAGGAGCCTATCACAGGACTAAAAGATAAGCTCTTTACTATTTTTGTTTGCAATATGAGGCAAAAAAGGTATTTATTCATATTACATGTTTCTATTCCATAGACAATGACAGTTTGTCAAGTGAAGTTATCCAATGGCTTATTAGTGCATGGGCCTCAGTGCCATTCTCAACATGAGGCCAAGGAGAAAGCAGCATTTTTTGCTTTACAGCAGTTGGTGAGACTATGTTCTAAATGTTCTAAAACTATTGCATTGAATTTTTTACATATAATGCTTCTATTTTCTGATGCTGAAAGCATTATCTTTTTCATACAGAGCTCTATTGGGATGAATTTTCCCATGCCACCACAGCAACCATTGCCACCCCCACCAATATTTCCAAATTATCAGCCACTGGGAAATCTCATGGCACCAAGATCTATCCCTCCAGTTTTCAATCAGCAGCAGACTGGTAAATTTGCTAAATGTTTATTTTTTATTTGTTCAGGATATGAAATCTTTTCCATATAAAAAAGTTAAATGTAGAATCTGTTTCCTTCTCTAGACAGTTGCTGTCCAAATGATTCAAGCATCACTTAATCCTAGTCCTTTGCAACTGGTCTGGCAAGAATTTATTTATATTTTTTATTTAAGACTGGGGTATGAGAAAAAGAGAAAAGTAGTAGTAGCTCTCTTCATGCCCGTAACTTATTATACTAATGGCACGCTTGATAGAAAAACAGTTATTTTGCCCTCTTTTTAATATGATCAAGTGAAATTCATGAATAGGTGTATTGCTTAAAAAAGTTAATTGTAGAGAGACAAGTTGTATAATAAAAACACAATATATTAAAAAACTAATTATATTCCTTGAATTGTTCCTCTTGCTCTGTATTTAATTGAATAGAATAAAATAAGAGACCATAGGCATTCTGCTGTAGTAACATCAGTTCAGACCTTGCAGTTACCAAATTTATTTAGTGGGTATTGTTGAAAGCCAACCCAATAAAACAGTTTAAATAAAAAACAGTTTTTATTTAATATATCTATATCTAATTCTTTTCACAGCTAATATATTTCCTTCATCATTTCCTGCCTTTGGTTCAGTGCAGTGGGGAGCACCGATGCCAGTTCACAACAAATCTTATTACACAGGTTCATATCCTGGAAGTGCATATCCTGCAACTATACCAGTTGGTACACATAACCAATTTATACCTTTGCAGGTAAGTTTTACAGCAGACAGAATGTATATATAAGTATATTCTCTGATTTTAGAAAAGTAATTCAGGTTATTGTTTTGTTTTTAGGTAACTAAAAAAACAGCTGCAAACAAAATAAATTTTGAGTCTAAAGAGTTCCAAACTTCTCTTCAGGAGACACAGTTAAAGAATGATCAGTCAGTATCTGACACCACAAAACTGAATTCACCAGATACTTCCTCAGATCCTTTAAGACCCTCTCAAACTGTTCAATCTGCACTATCTTTTCAAGAAAAAATGGTCTCTCCAAATTCAAGGGTACCTCATAAAAAGTCAACACCAAATGTTTCTACCAAACGAAAACCCAGAAAATTAGCTGTCAATTTTGGCGCATCAAAATCTTCAAAATAAGTATGGTACACAGAATGCTTACCTTTCTATTGTATTATACAAATAAATACAATTTAAAATTTTAATTCTGATCCAAATTATGCTTTTAATTAATATTTTCTGCTACACATTATTTTTAATACTAATTGTGTTCATTAAAGAACTTTATTTAATTGATAAAATCCAGAAAATGTTGAATTAACGTAGTTATAAAAGCCATCTTGCCTATTTTTCTTAAATGGCTTTTAAACATTAACACAAGAAAGCAGCAATAATGATAGCACTAGAATCGCTTTTTTAAAACTGGAAGTGAGTCTGAAAGAATTATTCCTGATTATTTGTCTCCTTTTTAAAGATTACATAACTTTTACTATTTATATGTAACCAATATTTTATTTCTATATTTCAGATTCTTTAATCGGATACAGTATGAATAGATTTTAACTATTGTGGCACTGCCAACTTTACCTAAAGTTATATCTAGGAATTATACCAAAGCAATTTAAGAACTTAAACATGTTATAAAATTATTGTACAAGTAGTCCTCAATTTATGACAATTAGGACCAGAATTTCTGTCAATGAAGTGATGTGGTCATAAAGTAAGTTATTGACTACATTGCTTAATGACTGCAATCCCAGCAGTTCTCATTCTGTCATTAACCAAGAATTGTTGATCTTTAAGCGAGTATCCACCTAGTCAAAACCATCCCAGGTTTTGTCCTTCCCAGCCAGTGTCAATAAAGAAAGGGACTGCCTCTAGTTCCCCCCACCCACCTATTTCACACCCCGTCCCTGCACTTTGGCCGCCCTGCACTCTGCTTTGTGGAGCAGCAAGCAGCTCCAGAACAGCATGACTGTGAGGCTGTGTGACACACCATGGAAAACACAGCCCAATCAATCCTAGTTAACCTCACCACCCTGCACTAGCAGACCCCTAATATCCTGTGCTCTGCAACCACCCACTGTCCTTCACAATTTCTTTGCTCCCGCTGCTAACAATGTATGCCTAATCTGGCTGCTGAGCTGGGCAGCACTTCGGTTTGGGGGGTGGGGGCGGAGTTCAAGGCAGCCCTTTTGCAAAACAAAAAAAAACTTTTTAGCAAAGCTGAGCTTTATGTCCCAAAATTTAAAAAAACTAAAAACAGTCCCAAGGAGGAGAGGGTTGGAATAGTAAACTCATCCTTTCCAGAAGCTCTTTACAAAAGGTTGCTTTGAGGGTTTTTTCCTCCTCTTTTAGAAACGGGAAGCTCACCCCCATCCAGAAGCTGGTTACAACAGGTCTTCTTTGGGTTTCTTCCCACAATTGAAGCCTAGTCTACCAACCAAGCCAGGCATTCCTCATCAGCAGTGGGAGGAAGAAGACAGTGAAAGTCAGCTGAGGCAGTGAAGTACAGAGTGTCAGGGTTCCAAAAAGGCACAGTGGAAGCATAGACAAGGAGGAATTGAAGTGCCCCTGCACTCATAAATGTAGGCAGGCTGCCAAGCACTCAAAATTTGATCAGGCAACCATAGGGGTTCTACAACAACTGTAATTCAGGCATAGGTTGTAAGTCTTTATTCAGCGCCATCATATCTTTGAACAGTCATTAACAAATGGTGGTCAAGGATTACTTCTAAATGTCTTTAACTAAAGGTCCCAATGTTCTAGCAATTTATTTTTGATCTGCTTTTATCCTGAACACAAAAAATATTTTTGCATATTTCTCAGTAAACCTATACAACATGAACTCTAAACCTATCCTTATTTATGAAAATGAACTTTTTACAATTTGGAACAGTTGTTTTTTTATAGGATAAAAATTTGATATGATTCCTTTAAAAACATAATTTACAATCTTAACTCATATTTGGACACAAGTCTTTTTGTTTTTGTTTTATTGTTCACCTTCAGTGTCTTTTGGGAGAAATAAAACATGAATCAGCAGGATACTGTTTTATTACTAACTTTTGAAACATTCAGAATTTTGTTTTTTTTTAAACTGGAAGCAGTAGTAGTATTATATGAATGAGTATGATCACTTTCAAATAACACATTTCTCATGCTAGAGTAAATTCACTATAGGAAAATACCCAAATAATGCTGTCAATGTATTATCTCCACATAGTTGCATCCAAGCTGAGTCCATGCTGATCCAACACAAAAAAAACTTTTTTAAATGGAGATTTTCATGAAAAATTAGTACATTGTTACATTACAGCATGGGAAGTGGCCATACTCATCACTTTCAATTTGGACAAACAGTACATTACCTATACTTCGCCTTGAATTATGTTTAGCAGAGAATATTTACTTAATGCTGGCATTTGGTTTTAAATCCACAGTAGTTTAGGAATCTGCCTATAATTTTTCTGAATTTAAGTATATTAGATTATCTGTTAATTTGGGTTTTGGTAATAGGTGTGGTGTGGTTACAGATTTCCAGGGATGACAACCACTTTTGCCAGTGTGACTGAAGGCAGAATTACTTATTGTTTACATGTTTAGGAATATAAACGTCCATACTCTCGGCCTTGGAATGTTTTTTTCTGTGTCAAAATCTGTAAACTGTATGTGAGCCACTAAAGAAAAGTTGACTTAGAACCAGCAAAAATATTCATTTTTTTCCTATTAGATTTATATTTGTTTTTTTAATCCAAACTGCCACTTACTTTCAATGATTTCATTCATAGCTGTACATTACATCTGTTCCATTTTTATTTTTCTTAAGAAACAGCCAGATCAGTATCAGTTTCCATATAAGGTACCCTGTGTTTTTTTCTTAATGTGGCAAGACATAAGTAATTGGTTTAAGGCCTCTCAGAGTGTATTTTATAAATGTTGGATTTTTTTCACAAATCTTGTACAGAGCAGTATTTTATTAAAATCTCAAAGGGAAAATGTGCAAATTTTATAATTTCTTTTCTAGAAAATGCTTTGTCTACCTAATAAGTAAGATATGATAAATCGGCATGAATATCAACTGTATTTTTGTGCATATTGTGTGTATGTCAGAATTCTATCATATCACATAAAATATTGTGCAAAGGTATTTTAAAATGCAAAATTACAATGTACAATGAAGGATTAACATGTATGGTTGAAATACTATGGAGAAATTTAATACAATAATTTTATATAAGATTTGGCTTTGTCCACTTGTATTAAAATGTAATAATGTAACGTTTTGGTTAGAAGTTTTGGTAGCCGAATGATAACATGTATTAAGGTTTTTTTTTACATATGTTGAGATCAGGATCATCAAAATTGAACAATAAAAATTAATATAGGCAGTTACAATCCAGTTCTGAATTTAGGATAAATATGGAATAAAGAAGAATAAATTTAAATGACATTCTTAGTCAAAACACAATTAATATTATATCCTAATTTCAAATAAATTTGAAACAGTCCCAAAAAGGACCAAATCTGATGAGCTGTATTCACATTTATCTATGAATAATTTGCTACCTAAATATAGATATACCAGTTGATTCAAATGTATATTGCAACTGCATTTTTAGTTGTTCAATGCATCACCTTGCTTTTGATGGTACAAAGAAGATATAAAAGATTGTTAGCATTAAATGATTTTGCATAGAAACAACTTTCTATTCATTTGACTTACTAATTTGGAAAATGCTTTAATTCTGTTTTTATGTTCAATCACTAACTTGTGGCTGATTCTTCATGACCTCACAGACCACAGCACACCAGACTCCTCTGTCCTCCACAGTCACCAGGCTCTTCTGTCCTCCAGTCTCCTAGTTTCCCCAAATTCATGTTCACTGTGTCAATGACACTATCTAACCATCTCTTCCTCTGCCGCCCCATTCTTTTGCCTTCAATCTTTCCCAACATTAGGGTATCTTCTCTTCTCCTTAGGTGGCCTAAGTGTTTAAACTTCAGCTTCCATATATTCCAAAAAATAGTCAACTTCACTATCTTCCAAAGAAGTTGATTGGGGTTGATTTCCTTTTGGATTGACTGGTTTGATCTATTTACAGTCCAAGGGATTCTCAAAAATCTTCTCCAGCACCACAATTTGAAAGCATAAATTCTTCAGCGCTCAGCCCCTCAGCCTTATGGTCCAGTTCTCACAGCCATACATTACTACTGGGAAAACCATAGCTTTGACTGTACATTTGTTGGCAGCTTAATGTGTCTGCTTTTTAATACGCTGTCTAGGTTTGTCATAGGTTTCCTCCCAAAGAACAAGGATCTGTTGATTTTATGGCTACAGTTACTGTGCAGTGATCTTGGAACTTGAAAATGCTTCCATTTCTTCCCCTTCTATTTACAGGAAAAGATGAGACCAGATGCCATGATCTTAGTTTTTTTTAATATTTTCAAGCCAACATTGTACTCTCCTCTTTCACCTCATCAAAAAGCTCTTTAGTTCCTCTTCACTTTCTTCCATTTGCATGTTATTGTCTGCATATCTGAGGTTGTTGATATTTCTCCCAGCAATCTTAATTCTAGTCTGTGATTCATCCAGCCTAGCATTTCACATATAAATTACTCTGCGTATAAATTAAATAAGCAATGTGACAATATATAGCCTTGTTAACCTTAACCTATTTTGAACCAATAGCTTGTTCCATGTCTGATTCTAATCATTGCTCTTGACCTGCATACAAATTTCTCAGGAGATAGGTAAGATGGTCTGGTACTTCTTTATTTTATTTAGTCTATAGCTATATAAAATCAAATTAAGTAAGTTTAAAAGCTGCTTTTTTGTTGATTTTAACAACTAATTTAGTTATACCATAAAACATTAAAATATTTTTCCAGTTAGATACTTTTGATTTACAAGTTGTAGATATCTGGAGATACTCATCTATTAACAATATGTTGAATCATCTACAAATAGTATAATGCACCAACAATTTAAAATTAGTTTTAAAAAGCAATTAAGTGCTTATTCCTCCTGCTAAATGTGGGTATGAGAACATCATTTGGTCTGGATAGAAGGTCTAATCTTTCAGATAGCTTTTTTTTTTTAGCTTATGGCATGTGTTTGCCAGGGATCACCGAGGTGGCTGGCTGCCTCTGTGAAAGGAAATTTTTCGGGCAGTATTATCTTTTAGCCGTGGGACACCTGAATGCCGGTAGGCATTCGGGGGAGGATTTCTTATCCCTACGCGGTTTATTCACTCACAGGAATCTAGCTGCCGACCTTAGCGGTGTGCAAGCCTAGCGTCTTATCACATGAGCCACTGTGATTCTTCAGCCAACTATCTAGCCTTTAATAAATAACTGTAGCTCCTACGGCAACTGTTTAAAATATGGGGAATATTCCATTTGTGTTTTAAGTCCAAATATTAACCTAGTCATATGTTCCTGCTGATTTGCATAGCACAGTTATGCCTACAGAACAAGAAGTTGATTTCTGGGGAATATAGAGTCCATGTTCACTTTTTCCAAGTGACTTATATTTCAGAAGCTCTTGTTCCAGGAACGCATTGGTAAAGCTTCATTATACCACCAAGCCCTTCAGCAGTTCCTAAAGTTAAAGGAGAGACTGCAGAGCTCATTCCCGATTTCAGAAAAAAAAATCATCCTATCCCTGCTATTTTTTTTTCTGGAAAGTCCCTCTCTTCAAATTCTTACAATAGTCATCTCACAATATCTGTCCACCATGGCTAAGGAGGACAGGTACCATAGAAAATCCTGAAAAATCTTTCTATGACAAAGAAGCCTGCATGTAATCATGCAGTCTTCCTGCTGATCATACTGAGACTTTTCTGCAGAAATACAAATAGTCCTGATAAAGATAGTACAGGTTGTTTGGTTCTGTTAGGAAAGCTACTTATTGGAGAGGGAAGAACGGGCTATAGATGATTTTACCTAAATGGTTTTTAAGTCATCTAAGAGGACTCTAGGAACAAGAAAAAAAGGACTGATGATAACAGCAATTAAGATGGGCATAGACAATTCTAACGTTTGAAAATAATTTTTTAACTTAAAAAAGGGAGACTAATAAACCTATATCAGATTATACAATATTTATGACCAATGCTTCTATGCTGTTTCAATAGCGCACTAGCTTACAGGAAATATATGATACAGCACATTAAAATAATGTGATATACCAACTATATTTACAGTAATAATACCATCAATATAAATTCAATGGAATCACAATACTAAGCATATCACTTATACTGCTGAACTGTTTCTGGTTTGAGAAATATAATCCAGAGAATATTGAAGACTGAAAGAACAGAATATGTCATAGGATATAATCTACCCTGCACATATGATCTCCAGGGATTAAAAAAAAGCAAGTTTTAACACTTGGAAAAAAGCCTGCTGCCAGTCTGAGAGAGAAAATGCCACTAATCTGTAAATCCTTTGTTAACTCTAAAATTAAGAAATAGGTAGCATTTGAAGTAGATTAAGCACTTAAGTTAAACATGCATGACCTGCAAATGTGTGTCCTTAAAATTATTTTCACCTTAGTGTTTTGCATTTTAAGTCACTTACCAACTAAAGCTTGGGTGGAGGGAGTAATTTGCAACTGAATACAATTAGTTGGTCAAGTATAGCCAAGACAAGATATTCTACATGTTTTAATGTTTCTCAATAAAGGGATTAATGGAGCTGCCCTCATACAGTCATTCATCAAATCCTCTGAACATGTTGGAACATTCCTGTTGCCTCTCATTACCCTGTTTGTCATAGCAGTCACATGCAATCATCAATTATTAGACTAATAATATAAAAGCTATATAATAAAATAGCATGAGAAAAACCATTTTCTTACTGTTTTGAAGGAAAACATTTGAAGAAATACAGCTAGAAAGGATTATAGAATCCTTGTTGCTATCTGAGCTTGGGTATTTGTTTGCAGACATTTCATTATCCAACTAGCTAATAACATCACTACTAGTGAGTGTAAGGTTTGTTCCTGCTGTATAGCATAGATTGCCCTGCCCTGTGGGATATGGTTTTCTTCTTAGTAGTTTATTAAGGTATTATTTTTTTGCTTGTTTTTCTGCTTATCTGGGTCTTGGTTGTTGGAGAGGATGTGTTCTGGTCTTTTTGTTTCCTTCTTAGCTTTTTATCTCTTTTGACTGGTTTGTAAATATGGTTTATTATAGATTCTCAGAAATAATACAACATACAACAAAACTTGTGACTTCACAGTTAATAATGATAAACATGTTTCTTTTATTTCCAGGCATGGAAAGCAATTTATGCAATATTTCATAAAAAGTTAACTAAGCATAATTTTTCTTCCTCTTGTTAATAATACATAAAAATTCAGCAGTTATTTATTTCTAGTTGTGCCAATAAGACTTTTCTTATCTTCCTCTCCCAATTTGGAGATGACTGAACAATTACACTGGCTGGCATTGTCTCTTGGGCTGGCAAGACTTGGTTATTTCTCCCCAAGGCCATCAGTAACAAGACAAAACCTTTGCTATAAACAGAACTGGTCTGTTCATAATCCCACCTGGGAGTACATCAACAGTTTCATTCCAGTTCCTCTGGAAGAAAGTCTTCAGGAAACCAACGCCTAGAATCCATTTGGTTCACCATACATCCACCACCCTCTTCCTTAAATTATCTTCAGCCTAACCAACTCATTCTTCCCTGTCGGGGCATCACTGCCTTTTTAAAATTTCTGATAAATTTTCTGAGATAAGTTTGTTGTTTGTTCCTTTCTCAATTTGTTATTTGCCTGAGAGTTGATGTGAAGATTGCATACAACCTGCCCATCAGCAATGCACAAATTAGTAAAACACTTTCCTTGACTTTTGTGCAAACTCAAGTTTCTTCCTTGGGGTAGAATGTGGTTATTTTAGAGCTGGTATGTGGAACAGCCCTTAGTCCTCAAGTCTTGTTATCCAAGGATAGAACCCACAGAAAATTCTGCCACCTTTTGGAACTCCTGAAGGAACTTCTTACCCCCGTTCGTCCTCAGGGCTTGTCCTCACTTGAAGCAATGGAAAGGGGGAGGGTAAAAAATGCCTCCATTCTCACTGAGATTTGAGAACACCAGACTACCCTCCTCTCCTTCCTGTCCTACTCCTAGAATCACTTTCAGTGAGAAAAATAGATACTATCTTTTATCCTTTCATTTCTGACAACCCCTCTCCCCAATAATGCCGAGGGAAAGAAGGGAATCTTGAGAAATGGTTCGTTTTCCTTTCCTTTTGGATCCTTTGACACTGCAGATCTGCGAGTAGAGGTAGTGTTGTTTATAATGACTCTTAAGTTACTCTTTAAGCGGGTGGAAAAACCTCTTTAAGTCTAAAATCGCAGCAAACTATCTTTTAACTGTAACAACTTATTTATGCGGTTGCATCATTCGAGAAACAAAAAAGAAACCACCTGGTTTTGGGCTTCAGTTCCTAGAATACAAAGTATATCAGAAAACCCAAACAGGCTTTTGTGTTTTAAACTCGTAGGCGGCCTCTGCAGAACCTATGATTGCCTACACAAGCAACTTCGTGGAAAATTGCCTCGCCCCGCTCAGTTGTTTCCCCGAGACACCCTACAGAAACAGGCAAAAGAGTGCAATCTTGTGTATTGTTACATGAGAATAAAGCATTCGCAGGAGCCACCTGGGAAGTCAAATCCGAGAAAGGAAGCGACTCAGCATACTTCTCCTGTCCTATTTCCTTCCCCTGGTTGGCTCCGGCTTCCCCACGCGATTCTTTCGCTTCCCTACCAGCTTTTCTGCGAACAGCCTCCGCCCCCTTTTTCTCGCCTCATAAACCCGCCCCTGAAGTCAGGGCGGCTTCTGCCGGGTCCCCAAAGGCTCGGTTGATACTTTCCGCCGGAGCTATTGCGAGAAGACTTTCGTTAGATTTTGTGGAAAGTTGCTTCCTGGGCTTTGAAAGGCGCGACGCCGATGAAACTGATCGATAGTAGCGGACCAGCGGCCAACAATGCTCTCACCACTAGCATTGCCACGGCCTGCGCTCTTGCCCCAGAGATGAAGTATATCTTGGGTATAGACGTGGGCAGCACGATGATACGGTGCCATGTGTACGACAAGGCGGCGGTCCTCAAAGGAATTAGTAGCAAACAGGTGAGAATTGTGCGGGCCTCGGGGAAGAAGGCCCGACATAACGAGGTTCCGTTAACTCCATTTTATTCAACGAGGGGATTGTTTTATGCTATTGCCTAATATTACAACTCGGAGTGCAACGCGGCCCCTAATCCAAAAATTGTGAGCGCACGAGATCTGAGCCATCCAGACATGTTAAATCAAAATGTGTGTGCTCAATTCGTGTGTTCATTTAAATAATTCGGCTCAACTCGCCATCAGTAAATCATGGTTGTGCCAACTTCATAGTTTACTTAAAAACAAACTCAGACTCGTATTCCTAAATGGGAGGAAAAGCGTTACTGCTGAAATTCAGTGGGACTTGCTGCCTTTCTATAAATTATATGCAATTAAAATTAAAAATTTTCCTTGGTGTATATTTTATAAACATTTGCCTCCTGTAATCCAAGTTGGTTTCCTCCCAGTCTTTTTACTACTGGGCAGTGTGTTTGTTTCCACCGTCTGGTGAATGAGGAAAGAAGTGGGGGTTTTGTTTTTGCCCCAATCCCTGATTTAGTGATCACATTTGGCTTTGTAGTTTTTCTGTAATGTACATTGCAACTTCTGTCGTCATTGAAATGTACAACTTGCTTGTTTTTTGTTATTTAGTAGTATAAGTAAATAAAAACAAGATTCACATTGAGCTGTAATGGTTATGTAGAAATTGGATTTTGATTTAGTTTGCTATGTGTGGCACTGACTGAACTTTGTATGCAGCAGGAGTTTGAATAACAGAGTCCATGATGAACACATGGACTGCACAATTGTGCTGACCTATTTACTACAATATTTACAGATATCCTATGTACTGCTTAAATATTTTAAAATTTCAGTACTTAATAATCACACCAAAGGAATTGTTTTATTCAGTCATAAATAGATACTATTCGTGTTTCTTTTGAAAAGTTTTCAAAGTTGATAATATAAAAATGTAGGTGTTAGTACTTTGGAAAGCAATAACATTTCCAATTCAAATCAAAACTAGCTGGGTAACAACCTTGGACCCAGTCTCTTGTACTCACTCTCAGCACAACTCTTCTCACAGGGTTGTTGTGGAGAAAATAAGAGGAAAGAGTATTAAATGCATTCATTGCCTTGAGTTGCTTATAAAAATAATAAAGGTAGGATACAAATCTTTTTTGAAAGTGCAATGATAATGTGCAGATCTCCCATGAAATGCTGATAGAGTGGCAAAATGCAGTCTTGACTATGCTTCCGATGTCTGGATATAAAGCTTATTGGAAAAAACCATATCAAGCTGGAAGGAAGTGTTGAGTGGCATAACACAAAGATGAATTCTAGTTATTCTCTTTGTGCTATTCAACATATTTTTAAATGAATTGGATAACATGCTAAAATATTGTGATAAAATTTGCAGACAGCATAAAGCTGAAGGATAACAGTGCAAAGTATGACAATTCTGGAAGATTTTATAAGCTGAAATAATAGGCAGAAATCAGGAAGAAATGCAGAGCAAAATGGGTTTTTCTTAGATTGAGTAAGAAAAGATATAGGATGGAGGGGGATCATGTTGGGTAGTGCTAAATAGAAAAAGGATCTGGATATTGTGGTAAATCACAAACTGAACATGAGTCAGGAATGTGATGCAATGGTGAAAAGGCAAATGCAATTCTAGGCTACTTCAACAGATGTGTAATGTAAAAGGCTCCAATTTAAAAATAGTATTGACAAATCATTTGACAGAGGGGAGGTTGAAAGAACTGAAACTCTGAGGACCGGTTGTATGTCCTTCTCATTTAATGCTGTCACAAATTTCAAACAGTTGCTAAATGAGTTGTAACCTGAGGACCACCTGTAAAATCAAATCATGGTCATAAGAGGCTTAGAAAGGAAAATTTTGTAAGTGTGTTTAGTCTGGTGAAGACTATAGGTAGTAATAATAGCTGTCTTCCAGTATCAGAAAGGCTTCTATATGGAAACTGGGATAGAACTGATCCAGAAAACAAGTCAAGAAAATATGTCTTAATTATAAGGATGTACATTTTGGCACTAGGTATATATTTCTAATGATAAGAGTTATTGAGTGAGAACAATTTATCTTTGTATAAGTGAGATTTGTCTATCACTTAAGTTGTTGGCTATCCTGTTTGGATTGGAATGACATATATACCCTAATAAATAAATATACTAAAAGTCTTTGTCAGCCCCACTGAGTAGACCAGACCAGGAAATGAATACCACAAGAAGACAAGCTATTTTTATTCAGATTGGCTAAAATAAAAGAATCTTGTAAGTCTGATTGTTCCCTTTCTCTTTTCTTTATACTCTGTGAATCAGCTAGGAATCTACCTGAGCCACTTCAAAATATTAACTTGTTTCTCTGGGCTTAAAATGTTGTTACTTCATTTCTACTACTCAACTATTTTGCTTAAGTAGTAGTTATTGCATATGGAATTCAAGGACATTTTCCCTACTCTCCATTGTGTTTAAATAGAGTAAAATGACCATCTTCTGCTCTGGCACCCACTCTTTGGAATATTCTCCCATCACAGTTGAGATCCCCCCATACCCCTAGCCTTCTGGAAGAGCCCCCAAAATTGGTCAGTACGTACTTGCTATATTTGACTGATAGGGTAGAGAAGATTCTCACCCCCAGGCTGCCCATCATCTTGGTTCATAACTTTTAACCTTTTTATTTTAATTGTTTTTTTAAATTGTTTTAGCACCTT
Organism: Laticauda laticaudata; assembly: GCA_004320025.1. Lineage (NCBI taxonomy): Eukaryota > Metazoa > Chordata > Lepidosauria > Squamata > Elapidae > Laticauda > Laticauda laticaudata. The sequence continues at coordinate 29,257 of BHFT01025678.1, forward strand.
TAAACTTTTTATTATATTGTAAGCTGCCTAGAGGCACTGTATTAATGAGATAGGCCACATAGAAATTTAATAAATATTTTTGTAGGGATGCTGCAGTAGAGGATTCTTTCCTTGGGTTGTGAACTGAACTACTATAGATCCTCATTATCTCTTCCAACTATTAATTCAATGATTCTGTGAAATATTTTTTAAAATATGTTTAGTAGATATGCTGCTTGTTAATTACGTATTTCCCAAAGAAGTATCAAAGTTACAAACTATGTTTTTCATTTATGACTCTGGGAAACCCAGACTAAGTACAGATAATCCTTAACTTACAACAGTTCATTTAGTGACTGTTCAAAGTTACAACAGTACTGAAAAAAGTGACTTATGACTGTTTTTCATACTTATAACTATTGCAGCATTCCCATTGTCAATGATCAAAATTCAAATGGTTGGCAGTTGACTCATTCTTATGATGGTTGCATTGTCCTTGGGTCATGTGATCATTTTTGACAACCATATGACAAGCAAAATCAATGGAGGAGCCATATTCCCTTAACAACAGTGTTACTAATTTAACAACTGCAGTCATTCACATAACAACTGTGGCAAGAATGGTCATAAAATGGGGCAGCATTCACTTAACAAACATTTCACTTAGCAAATGCTGAACTCGATTGTGTTGTAAGTCAATGACTACCTGTAATTATAGTTTAGTTTTCTCTCAATCTTGGTCATTCTTGGTGCGTTCAAGTACATGAAAAGCTAATGCAGATAGTCCTTGCTATAGGACTAAGCTCCTTAGTTTCTGATCTAATTAACCCTACCAATTTAGTAACTTAAATTTTCAAGTACAGTAACAGTAAATGCATTTATTGGCATTTTGTATGTACTGTGAACTACATCTTGCTGACCACGTTTGTCTTTTAATGTTATGGAACCAACCCGATGATTGCGTCATGAGAATAAAGAAAACTGGACAAGTTAACAATAGGTAAACATTCTCAAAAGCCACTGGAGTCGTGTTCTTTATTAAATGAATTAAGTATAACATTGCAGCTTAAAGAGTTACACTATTAGTGTTTCTCTTTCCCACATATGTTCAAATGTATGTATTCTAGAGTTATACCCTGATTTTCCTGTATGAGTTCAAGATTGCATAACATTCCTTCCTCCAATTTTTGCCCATGACAAACACATTGTGAAGACACAGGTTGGGATCAGAGATTATGGTTGATCTAAAGTGGCTAAGGATGGCTTTGAACCTTGGCCTCCCATTTCTACTATATGGGAATACCTTAAGTATCCTCCATACTCTACTTTAAATACTATAAATCTACTTGGCTCTTAAATTGTCATTTATTTAAGTTAGTAAGTTCCTACTTTATCTCATTTGGTATGAATGAGGAAAGAATCATTCGTAATTTTTGGTAGCTTTTCTATGCAGTTGATTATTACTAAAGCAAGCGTATGCAATCACAGTGTGGAATGTATTTCATTTTTTCTCTCCTTAAACAGGTAAATGAGAGTTGGCTGCAATTGTACACAAAGTATATTATTTCAGTACACTATATGGCAACTTGCTGACCATAAACAATTCTCTCAAAAGAAGGTGGGAATGGTATACAATAGAGTTTTATTTTAATAGAACTTAAGGTCTTGTTTGGACTCAAATTTAGATTTTTAAGGAGGCAAAATTAATTTCCATTCCCTGAATGCAGAACTGAAGAGATATTTTACTTTATTTATCTAGCCATCTCAAATATGACTCTGGCCAACTTGCAGATGATTAAAATGATGTAAAAACAAACAATACAACAATTACTAAAAATAAAAATAATTAATACAAGACCATATAAAATTGCTTAAATTCATAAAGTAATTCCTAAAATTCCTGCAGTATTATTTCTATAAGGTGACATTGAATAGTTTCTTCTTAATTTTACAGCATTTCAATACATTCATATAATCAGGCCCTGATGGGTGCATTTATTCTTAATAAGGTAAAGGTACAGGTTTCCCCTGCCCAGTCGTGTCCAACTCTGTATTATCTCCAAAGTCATCTCTGTAGTTGTGGTATCACAAATACTGTTGTTATATTGCTAATGCTTTATGTCCCTTGATGTCTTTGTGAAGGCAATGCTTAAACTGGTTTCTAGAGTTGGTAATAGATGTATGAATATTTTGAATATATTTTTTGTGAACAAAATCTACTGAAACTTGAATCAAATTCAGATTTTAAAGAGGCATGATTAATTAATGAATAATTTAATTTCTGTGTCTTCGTTCCCTGATGCAGAACTTGTTGAAGACTGGAAATACAGGGAGGATTCCTTAAGTACTTCTGTCATAATATTACCTTTTGTAATGGGATCGTACAGACTAGTTATTTTATTAAATAATTTACAGTATTTGAATTGCAGTTAGTAATTAAACATGATATTTTATCTATGAGTTGCAGTAGTGAATATACAAAAACAATATTTAATATAAGAAACAATCAAAAAAAGTTATGCAAACATCTGAAATATATTTAATTTTGTGTAATACTTACTGCTTTATAATTCTTCTTAGACTACTATGATGGGATTTGGCACTTTGCTACCAGTTTCTTTGGAGACAAAGGATTGATTTGATCTTGAAGGTTCATTAGTAGCATTTATTTTCTGATGATTAGTCCTTAAGAATTAATATTTATTTGCATTACTTACTTTTGTTTTTTATATTTGAAACTAGACTTTTTCAAATTCAAAATTAATTTAATGGTTTGTGGATTTATGGTGACTTAAAAATATCAAAGAAATGAGAATATCAAAGAAATGAGAGCATGTTGTATTCTCATAAGCAGCAGTCTGCTTTAATGGAAAATGTGGCCATATGCTGAAGTTTTCAACAATATATTTTATAGTATATTTACATACTATAATACATTGATTTTTAAATGGCTGTAATTATGTTTGCCTATTTTTAAAAGAGAGAATGTGAGTTATAAGTGTGTAAGAAATAAGCTAAACAGCTTTAATTCTTTTAATATATGAAGTAATCTTCATCAAGATCATTAACATCTATGATCTTGGTAAACCTGTATTTCCCTTAATAGATAGAGGCTCTTCATCCTCAGCCCGGTTGGGTTGAATTAGACCCTGAAAGTCTGTGGACCCAGTTCATTGATGTGATTAAAGAAGCAGTTCAAGGTATCATGCAACCGTATTAATAATTTAATACTTCCATATTGAATTTATGTTAAGTTCAGGTTCAGGTTCAAGCTAAAAAGATGAGACAGGTTCAAACTCAAAGGTTCAAGTTCAGGTTCAAACTCAAAGATGGGTCAGATTCAAACTCAAAAATGACATTAAAATAAACTAAATTTGATCCTTTATTTGCTTTCATTTAATGGACAGTACCTTGTGAAACTAAAGCTATAGCCTTCTAACCCATTAGAAAATACTGCCTCCTCCTTAGGAAAGCTCTATATCGCCAAAACTCCTACCCACTAATTTTCTAGGTGCACATTCTATCACAATACCTACATTAAAGGCTTTCACAAAAGAGCTCACAACATATGGGACCTACTTTACTTTGGAAAGCCTATTTTCCACTCACATCACCTTTTAGAAACTAAGTTAACAATTGTGATTACTAATTAAGTTTATTTTAATGAAACAACTTATATTTATTGAAACATTTATGCATGTGAATTCATTATAAAGCTTAATCGACACCACCTTAATTATTCAGCTATTCTTGTTTAAATTAAGGGCATCAAAACCTGGCTCTTTACCTAGACCCTGAGATAGAGTGGTATGGCTTGCAAACAGTTGGTTGATGGAGGCACAGTTTTTTTGCATGTTTTGTAGTTTGATTTCTATGACTCACCCAAATGGATAACCATACAGATCTTTTAAAATAAATAAATATATCTTTTAGTTGCAGGACTTAAAATGAATCAAATCTCTGCTCTTGGACTTTCAACACAACGTGCAACTTTTATTACATGGAACAAGTATGTATAAAGATTATAACCGATACCTCATTCTCTGCTTGTTGATATGTATAGATGCCTTCCAAAATATATAAAGTTCACTTGTTAGAGTAATGTTTGATTACATTATGTACTAATACCCCGGTAATAACAAAATATATTTAACTTTTGTTTTAAACCTATATGTGTATCATTATAAATTGTATTTTTCAACAAAGTTCAGGAGGGAACGATGCCCCAGCACTTTAAGGAGGCTGTGGTCCACTCTTTTCTTAAGAAACCATCGCTAGCCTCCATCTGGTTGGATAATTTCCAACCTGTCTCCAATCTTCCCTTTTGAGGAAGGTTGTTAAGAAGGTGGTCGCACAGCAGCTCCAGAGGTTTCTGGATGAAACGGATTATCTTGACCCTTACCAGTCAGGATTCAGGCCTGGATTTGGGACAGAAACAGCATTGGTTGCACTTTTGGATGATCTCTGGCAAGAACAGGATTGGGGTAGTGCATCCATCCTTGCCCTACTTGACCTCTCAGCAGCTTTTGATACCATTGACCATGGGATTCTCCTGTGGTGTGGGATTGGAATGGGAGGTCTTGTGCTATCTTGGTTCACTTTCTTCCTCTGCGGCCACTCTAAATCAGTGTTGATAGGAGGGGAGAGATCCAGCCCTCGCCCACTGCTTTACAGGGTTCCGCAGGGCTCCTGTTCTCTCTCTGTTCCTGTTCAACATTTATATGAAGCCGCTGGGTGAGATCATCCATCACCATGGACTGAAGAATCACCAACATGCTGGTGATACTCAGTTATATGTCTCAGCCCATGGTGAGTTAAGTGTTGCTGTGTCCTCCCTCTCGCAGTGCCTAGAGGCTGTTAGGGGCTGGATGGGGAGCAATAGGTTGAAACTAAAACCTTGCAAGACCTAGTGGCTCTAGGTTTGGGGTTCGTTGGCTCAGAGAAAATTGCCACCTTTGGTCTTGGATAGGGTGGCACTACCCCAAACAGACCCTGTGCATAATCTAGGGGTTTTCTGGACTCATGACTCCTGCTCAAAAAGCAGGTGGCTGTTGTGGCCAGGAGGGCCTTTGCGCAAGTGCGGGTTGTGCACCAGTTACACCCCTTGCTGGATTATCAGTCCCTACTCATAGTCTCTCATGTCCTAGTCACTTCCCATCTTGATTATTGCAATGCGCTCTACATGGGGATGTCCTTGAAGAGAATCCAGAAGCTCCAGTTGGTGCAAAATGCAGCGGCCCGCATGGTTTTGTGCAGACCCCAGTATGCACATGTGTCACCTCTCCTGCAGGAGCTGCAGGATTTGCTTCTGGATACAATTCAAGGTGCTGGTTGTCACCTTTAAAGACCTTCATGGCTTGGGACCAAGTTATCTGAGGGAACATCTTTTGCCAGTCACATCTACCCAACCCATTAGAGCGGGGAGGCAGGGAATGTTGCAGATTCCATCCCTGAGGGAGATACACCTGGTGGGACCCAAAAGAAGGGCCTTCTCCGTGGTGGCTCCCTCTCTGGAATATCATTCCCCCAGAGATTAGAATGGCCCCCACTCTAGCACTCTTTCGGATGGCACTGAAGACCTGGTTTTGCCAGCAGGGCTGAGGAACCCAGAGCAGGATGGAGCCCATCAAATGGCTAGTGTGATCTGCTGTCATTGGGTTGGGGGGTGGGAGTTGGGTGATTTTTTTTGTGCTCCAGATTGTGTTCTATTGTAATTTATTAATTTATTTGGTTCTTTTTGTTAGTTTTTATTGTTTTTTTATTTTTATTTTTTGTTTTAAGTATGGTTTTACATTGTGTAAGCCGCCTTGAGTTACCATGGGCAAATAAGCAGCAATATAAATTAAATAAATAAATAATAAATAAAATAAAATAAACACCTGAAATAAATAATTTTCTGCAGGGTAGGTGCTACTTAAATTGTTTATGTATGGATGTAGAATATACTCCTATACAGCTGAAAAGCTTTGCTAATTCTTTAATTAGTAGTTTTAAAATGCCACTTTAAAAGTTAGTCCACAACTTTTACTTAAGAAAATATCATTATGAACAATAGTACCTGAATTCTATATTTACTGTTAATATATATAGAATGTAAAACATGGAATAACAAGGTTGGAAGGAACATTGGAGTCTTTTGAAAATACAATCAAAATTGTTGTTTAAGTATTTAGTTGCTTCTCACCCTTTGTGATCTAATGAACAATATTTTGCTCGGGCTGCCAGGCAACAACTGGTTTTTTGAGTTCTTTAAGTTCAAGTTTCTATTATCAGTGATAATATCTGGTTACCATGTTATTGGGCTTTTCTTCAGTTGCTTTATTTTTTTTTCAAACATCAGGGACTTTTGAACTGACTCTTGCCTTTGCATCATCTGTCCCAAGTACTTAAACTTTCCTTTTAGTGTTTCCAATGGGCAGGCTGGTTTTATTTATCTATGATTGAATGATTTGTTCAGTGGACAACAGTCCATGGTATTCTCAAAAGCTTTCACTGGCATTTGTATTCAAAGGCATCAAGTTGTCCTTTAGCCTTTCTGATATTCCAATTTTCACAGCCATGGTTTTACAAATGGAGAAATGTAATCTCTATCTGTCTGTAGAGATTCTCAGTCATCCAGGTCATGGTTGTCTCAAAGGTGCTTTCACTTCTCATCCAAGAAGCTCCTGTCAGAGCTGAAGAAGCTTTTTGGATGAGAAGCGAAAATTCTTCAAAGAAAAAACAAGAAATGCCAGTTGTTTCCTGAAAAAGCACCTTTGGGGACAGTCTCTGTGATATCTCTGTACTTTAAAAGGTATAATTTTTGGTTAAGATACAAGTAGGAGACATATATTGAGGAATGGGGGCAGGCAGTGACCAAAAGTTTAATATAATTTCTGCTAAAGGTAATCCCGTTAATTAAACCAACAGTCACCAGAAAATTTTGGTGGGCCGTAGAGAAATCTCACCCCCACAGTACCCCCCCCCCAAGCAATTAATCCAGGCTGCGCAGAAACACAAGGCTGCACCGGCCACATGGCCCGCAGGAACCCTCCCTACCCACTCACTCCTTATCCGGCAAACTTGCCTGCTAAATTGCTATTTTTCCTTTTTCTGACCATCAGCTGTTTTGCTGTGCTGGGAGATTTAGATTAGCTAGGAAGCAGGAAGTGATTGGATTTTTTGCTTTCTAGCTAGTCTTTAGAACCTCGGCTCTGTTTTTAAGCACAGCCGAACCTCCCATAGGACTGAAGGTTCTATTACTCAGTGCAGATTCATGGCAAGCAGATTTTATGTGACAGACTCAGATGACAGATAGATTCTGTGAGCAACTCAATCTGCCTGCCTGCTTTGCCTGATTTTGGGTAAAAGTTGCTCTTTTTTAAATAAAAAATTCAATATTTACATACATGGTGTGTTGTAAGTTAATTTTGTGAGTTTGCTTGCAAGCAAATTTTATGTGACAGACTGAGCTAGCCGATGGCAGATAGATCTCTGAATAAATCTGTGATTCTGTGAGCAACTCAATCTGCCTGCCTGCTTTGCCTGATTTTGAGTAAAAGTTGCTGTTTTTTATATAAAAAATTCAATATTTATAAAAATATTTATAATATTTACATACAAGCCATGCCCAGCCAGTCACATGACCACCAAGCCACAAATTAGGCCACACCCACAGAACCAGTTAGTGGTCCCTGGGATTTAAAATTATGAGTTTAGTGGTCCCTAAGGTCTAAAAGTTTGGCGACCCTTGCTCTCACAACAGCTTTTCTGTTGTGATATGAAAGCCTAACTAGTAGATTCAAAGTAGCTGGCTGGAGCCTTCTGTTGCTTGTTCTTAATCTATGCTATTCAAATCATCATTTCCTTTGTAGAGAAAGAGCCAAAAACTGGAGCTCTCACACTTTCTTTTAATCATGTTAGGATCTCTTAGTCTGAAGTCAGCCATAGCTTTACACCTTCTTTGCTTTCCTCTTGGTACTGACATATATGAAGAAATCCTTATTTGATTTTGCCTCACTGAATAGCTTTAGCTTTCCACCTTTGCCTTCCTGACCTTATACCTAATTTCTGAGTCAAACATGGGGAGAGTTCTTTGAATATTAATCCTATCTTCCACTTCAAATAAGCACTCAGCCACATAGGCTCCTTTGACATTATTTGAGATTAACCATCCTTTTGTTTCCAAGAAAACTCAACTAATGACAATCATCAATTGTCTTTACAGTTTTGTTCCTATGCATTTTCTTTACTATTTCATTTAATAAAAATAGTCTTTCTAAAATCCATACTTTGTATTTGATCTGCTTAAACCAAATTTTTGTTAAAATCAACTCTAGGAAATCATAATCAGTTTAGCTTCAACATTTCATTTTTTAATGTATTCTATCAGTGACTTCCTGTTAATAAGGACCAAATCTAAGGAACAAATTGTCTTGAGTTATGTAATCGTTTGAAAAATATAATTATCACCAACACAGAACAAAATTAATCTGACATCTCGTGTTTGACAGAATTAACTTTCCTACATATATCTAAGTAGTTGAATTCTCCACCAATCAAAGCTCATTTGTCTGAGGCTTGCTATCTGTTTCAACAAATCATCTATCTCTTCTATGGTCTGTATCAGACTTCTAGCAAAACATCAATTCTCGCCCTTTATTGTAGCCTAGATATTTTTATCATGTCCTATTATCCATTGCCTAGATTCCATCATTCCTGAAGTGCAGCATTGTATTACTTTCTGTTTTCCATTTCCTGTTTTTCTGAAGCAAGTTATATTCATTAAGCCCAATATTTATCCCATGTATTCCTGTTAATCCTTTCTTGCCCTTACATTTTGTTTAAAAAGAGATCCATTGGTTAAGGTACCAGACTAGAAACCAGGAGACTCTGAGTTGTAGACCTACCGAGTCATGAAAACCAGCTGGGTGACTTTGGCCCAGTCACTCTTCCTCAGTCCAACTCACCTCACAGTTGTAAGAAAATAGGAGGAAGAAGGAGTATTAGGTGTGTTTGCCACCTTGAGTTATTTGTAAAATTAAAGAGATTTCTGAGAACCTCTGAAAAACAGTAGTTGATGCTCACCAGGCTGGAAATGGTAACAAATATTTCCAAAGAGTTGGGACTCCACTAGTCCACAACTTGATCTATCAAGAAGATCAAGAAAAACACAGTAAAACATCGATGATTAGGGGACTTGAGGCTAGAACATAAATAAATAACAGTTGCCTAAATTGGGTATGTCTAGTTTGATGAAAAGAAGGACATGATGGCAGTGTTCCAATATCTCGGGGGCTGTCACAAAGAAGAGGGAGTCAAGCTATTCTCCAAAGCATGTGAGGGCAGGACAAGAAGCAATGGGTGGAATTAATTGAAAAAAAACTAGAACTAAGGAGAAATGTCCTGACAGAACAATTAATCAGTGGAACAAGTTGCCTCCAGAAGTTGTAAATACTGCAACACTGGAAGTTTTTTAAAAAATGTCAGTGTGTTTGTGCATGAACTGAAGCTCAAGAGAAAGACAACAAGCTATAAGACAACAATCCAAAACACACAGGCCATATAACCAAAGAATAGTTAAAGCAGAAGAAATTCAGTGTTCCAGAAAGGCTAAATCAATCAGGAGAAATCAAAGTCCTGAGCTTAATCTTAGAAAAACATTGTGAAAGGACAGAAAACAGACAATTTGTGCAAGGAAGCCTACTAGTACCCTGAATTAAAGCTGTTCTCCAAGGAATGAACTAAAGTTTCTCCAAGCCAACATACAGGATTGATCAACATTTATTGGAAAGGTTTAGTTGCAATTATTGCTGCCCAAGAGAAGTAATTACTGAAAGCAAAAGTTCATATACTTTTGCCACATATAAATACAGACTTTTGATCATTTTCCTCAATGTACAAATGAACAATAGTGCTTTGGACTTATCTGAGTTTTTTAAATCTAGTTTTAGAAGTTGTGTGGAGAATATATCACATTTTAGATATTATGTATACAGAAATATTAAATTCAAAAGGGTTTACCAACCTTTAAAGACCACTGTATATCTAAAAAGCAAATTTCAAAGTATAATTTTTTAATCAGTTATTGAAATAACTACCGAGAATGTGTCAAAAGCAAAACTGCTCTTAAACTCTAAGGCAAGAAGACTTAAAATATAAACCAAATAACTTATGATACATTGATTATCAGATTGTATCTCTTCACAAAACAAATTGGAGATACCATGCTTAAAAGTAAAAAGAAACCTGTGTGTAAAGAAAAGTGATATTAATTTTAACACAAATTTGTCCCTAACTCAAAGTATAGGTAAGGCCTTTGTTGCAATTAGATATTTCATAAGTAGGTCTTTATGTTCATTGCAGTAAATTAGTTTGAAAATTAAAACAACCAGCCCCCAGTTAATGACCACTTGTTTCGAGACTGTTTGAAGTTACGATGGTGCTGAACACGTCCACAAAGTTCTGACTATGTCAACATGCTTTAGATCACATGATTGAAATCTGGGTATTTGGTGATTAGCTTGTACTTATGATGGATGCAGTGTCCCATGTGATTGCCATTTGTGACCTTACCTGGCAATTTCACATATGCAAAGTCAATGAGGAAACTGCAGGGAATCTCACAAGTTGTTTTTGCCACCCAGCAGTAGTCACTGTCCACTCATGGATTACCTGTGCACCTTTCCTATTGCTGCTACCCCTGCCTCCTCCATGCTCACATGATGCCTCACCGGCCACCTGCGCCTTCCTCACTCAATAAATCACTGTCATAATAGAGCTGAAATCAATTCAAAAACATCAGCCTTAATGTCATTGTCCTTTTCTACAGGACATGAATTCATAAGAATTAAGCTTAGGCAGTTTATTACTTTTTCCTATTCTTTGTATCTTAACTAGGGCAATTTAATACCTTAACTAAAGAATTTAAAACAATCAAGAACTATTTCTACATAAGAACATTTTAGTAGAATAACTGGTTTTGCAATGGTGACGTTTATTTAATGGAAGATATTTTAAAACACACCTGTTTTTATATTCTTTTCTCCTTATTCAAAACGTTGAAATGACCAATAGTACTTTGCAGAAAAAAAGTGAGATTGTTTTCTGTCCTGCCCTACTTCTCATCTGACAGTTTATTGTTGTAATGCTTCCTAGGATATATAGTATTTCTTTAATTTGTTCACATATGGAAGAATTCTGACTGAAGAGTTGAGATAATTATTGAACTAATTTTATGAAATTTATAAAACCATCCACAGAACAAACTAGACTCATAACTGAAGAATTCAGGAAAGAAATCTCAATATTCATATTATTCATAGAAATCTATTCCTGCAACTTGCATAACTACATGCCCTGTTAATTAACCTTTTGTCATTTTTTAATGTCATCAGAAAGTATTTTATGTAAAGACTGTAATTATGATATACGGATTCCCAATTATTGGACAGAATTCACATTAAGCTGTGTGCTTTCTGCTCTCTAAGTTGTTAATATATTAACTAGTTGAATGGAATCTATAGGAATATTTTGGGCAGGCCAGACAGATTGATAATTCTAATTATGCGCTGCTGGTGTAAGACTAATATTCAACACTTTACATTGAAAAAGAACAATTTGAAAGAAACTGAAAAAGCCAGATTGTTGTTAATATACAATAGTACTAAATTTTTATCAATAGGCAATATCAAACAATGCAGGAAGGAGCAAAGAGGCTGAAATAGTAATAGCTTATCATCCTAGGCTGAAAACTTTACAAGGATGATGTCTACAGCTATGAATTAAGAGGTCTTAATTCTAGGCTGAAAGGTTTTAATTTATTAAGAGGCCTTTAATTCTAGGCTGATGATATTATGATACAAATCCAGTTTTGCATACAGACATCCACATGGTTTAATTCAGGGGTCGCCAACCTTTTGGACTTCAGGGACCACCAAACTCATAATTTTAAATCCCGGGGACCACTAACCAGTTCTGTGGGCATGGCCTAATTTGTGGCTTGGTGGTCATGTGACTGGCTGGGCATGGCTTGTATGTAAATATTATAAATATATAAATATTGAATTTTGTATTAAAAAAGAGCAACTTTTACTCAAAATCAGCAAAACAGGCAGGCAGGTTGAGTTGCTCACAGAATAATTCAGTGATCTATCTATCTGCCATTGGCTAGCTCAATCTGTCACATAAAATTTGCTTGCTGTGAGTCTGCACTGAATAATAGAACCTTCAGTCCTAAGGGAGGTTTGGCTGTGCTTAAAAGCAGAGCCGAAGATCTAAAGACTAGCTAGAAAGCAAGAAATCCAACCATTTCCTACTTCCAAGCTAATTTAAATCTCCTAGCACAGCAGAACAGATGATGGTCGGAAAAATAGCAATTTAGCAGGCAAGTTTGCTCGGTAAGGAGTGGGCGGGGCGGGTTCCCGTGGGCCATGTGGGCGGTGCAGCCTTGTGTTTCTGCTCAGCCTGGATTAACTGCTTTGAGGAGGTTCTCTGGGGGTGAGATTTCTCTGTGGCCCACCAAAATTATCTCACAGCCCACGGGTTGGCGACCATTGGACTATAACAGATTGGGTAGAGGCAAAAGAGATGAAACAAGGTCTTGGGAAGAAGCCAATGGAATGATGAATCTGGAGAACAGAAGACTGAAAGTAGAGATGGTATCAGTATTCAAGTACATTGAGATGATTGTTAGGAACTGTTTTCTATTGCCACAGAAATGAGAACAAGAAATAATTCGTACAAGTTTGATGTCTATGGAGATTCTCAGTCATCCAAGACATGGTTGTCCCAAGGGGGCTTTTTCAAAAGGCAACTGGACTTTCTGGTTTTCCTTCCCATCAGGACAAGATTCAGCAGTCCATAAGCATTTAAAAGACAAAGGCTACTCTTTAGAAGACAGAAAAGTCCATATTTTGGACAGAGGACCGCTTGTTTGAAAGAGGGGTCAAAGAGGCCATCTATGTCAAAATTGATCAGCCCTCTATGAACAGAGGGGGGGATACGACGTCATCTATCTCCAGTCAACAACACTTAAAAAAAATTAAAATCTCTTGGCCAAATGGTTTTTGCCCATTATGCACATAATTAATTGTAATGTAATGATTACAGTGAGGGGATGTTAATTTGCAGAGGTAATTATTAACAGCTAGCAATCAATAACCACAACCTTGCCCCATTTGACGGGGATGGGGGAAAAACACAAGACAGTCTAAAGAAGTAAATATAATCAGTTGGTGTGTGAAACTCCCTGGTCAGTGAAAATCTTTTGATGGCCAAAAATGAATGAGGTACAAAGTTGCAAGTATGTACATTTCACTTAAAAAGGTTTCCTGATTGTAAGATCTTTATAAAAACAAATGATTAATTCACAGCAGTTTTTAAGAAGAGCTAGACAACTACCTTTTAAGCATGGTTTGTTTATGGACTTTTTTGCATATTAGAATAGAATAGAATAACGGAAGGGACCTTGGAGGTCTTCTAGTCCAACCCCCTGCTTAGGCAGGAAACCCAACATCATTTCAGACAAATGGTTATCCAACATCTTTTTAAAAACTTCCAGTGTTGGAGCATTCACAACTTCTGGAGGCAAGTTGTTCCACTTATTAATTGTTCTAACTTTCAGGAAATTTCTCCTTAGTTCCAAGTTGCTTCTCTCCTTGATTAGTTTTCACCCATTGCTTCTTATCCTACCCTCAGGTGCTTTGGAGAATAGCTTGACTCCCTCTTCTTTGTGGCAGCCCCTGAGATATTGAAACACTGCTATCTGTAGAAGGTTGAACTGGTAGATAATCTTTGTGATCCCATCTATTTGCATATTTCTTTGATTCTGTGTCGCTAAATTTTTTTTATCCATAATTTGTTTCGAGCTAATATCTAAATTCTGTTACTGAACCATAAGATAACATTAATGAAGCAATTGGAAAGTCAATTATTCCTTTTTTGCTCTTCCAGAAAGACAGGGAAGCCTTTTCATAATTTCATAAGTTGGCAAGATGTGAGAGCTGCTAACCTTGTTAAATCCTGGAACAGATCTTTTTTAATGAAGGTAAGATACTTCTTTGTATTGAAAGTAAGTTGGATGAAGGAAGGAAGGAATCTAGCATGTGTGCCCTTACTTTAAAGAAGACTGGTATTTGATTGTTACTTCTTTAAACTACCTGTATTTTTATGAAAGAAACAATGTCATAGGTGGGGATATTTGAATTTTTCTTTCAATTCTCCTTTTCTAAATGGCAAATAGGTCCTCTCTTCCAGAGCTGCATTTTGGAAACTACATGATTAGGGGACGGAATTAGCATATTATATAGCTTGGTTTTTATTATTAGATTTAGAACTAAGTCGATTTGGTAAAATAAGCTTAGTCACAATTGCCTGAATGAAAATGTTGTTACAGGTAGTCTTCGACTTAACAACTATTCATTTCATGATTGATTGAAGTTACAACAGTACTAAAAAAGGGGCGATTTAGGACTGTTGCAGCATCCTCATGGTCATTTGATCAAAATTCAAACACTTGGCAACTGGCATGTATTTATGACTGTTGCAGGGTCCATGGGTCATGTGTGATTGATTACCTTTGGCAACCATCTGACAAGCAAAGTCAATGGAGAAGCCATATTCCTTTAACAACAGTACTACTAATTTAACAACTGCAGAGATTCATTTAACAAGTGTGGAATGAAAAGTCATAAAATGGGACAAATTTATTTAACAACTGTCTTGCTTAGCAATGGAAATTTTGGTCTCAATTGTGGTTGTAAAGTCAATGACTGCCTGTATTAGTGAGGGTGTGCAGATGAATTTCGACTTCTGCAGTAAAATGGATCTGGTACTGTTTTTTAAAGACTCAGATTGGTTTTGTGTGTGCAGCAGAATGAAAAGTTTGTTTTAATGCTGAAATAAAGTTATATTTTTAATTTAAAAGTGGCATTTATTAAAATATTAAAAAAATTACCCGAACATGAAAAACCAGCATATCTGGAAAATTCTTGGGGTGCAGCCTTTTTCTGCTCTGCTGATTTCTGTATGTGGCAAGTTTATAATATGAGCAGTATTCAAAATGGATTTCCTTCTTAGCACTCAGGAGTGAAATAGATTCTTGTGTTTCAGTGTTTTCTCTTGACCCCTGAACAGTCAGACTATGATCTAGTCTCATACTCATTAGAAAAATGTCCAACTTGCTTCTTGCTGGAATTCTGAACAGCAAAACTTACTTTGGACTGGTAAAATAAGTTTACATACAGGTCCAGATAAGCACCACTTCACCAAACAATTGAGTAGTCCTGTATTCATAGAAACTGGCAGCGTTCATAGAAAAAAGTCTTATTTACTTATCCATGATTTATTGAAAAAAAGAAACACAAATCGCTGGGTTCAAATAAATTATAGTTTATAAATCATATTGTCTGAACTCATATATAACAAGCAATAAGCAACAAACTAAGGCATAAATAAATTATTTTTGGCTTTGTATTTGAACACAAATCGCTGGGTTCAAATAAATTATAGTTTACAAATCATATTGTCTGAACTCATATAAAACAAGCAATAAGCAACAAACTAAGGCATAAATAAATTATTTTTGGCTTTGTATTTGAACATAGTGCACTAAGCTGTAGGCATATGTTAGTAAGAATATCAAGAATGTATAAAATGTGCAGCTGATTTTGAGCAATCAGCATCTAAATCAAAACATACACATTTACTTTGAATGGTGAGATCCAAATGTAGAAGAAAATAGGATTGTTTTGTTCCAATTATATAAAGAATACACAGAAAAAAAATTTGACATTGAGGAGTTCCATTGGACAAGACATTGGAAGGAGGGAAAATTCTGGGATGGGCATGCTGGTGGGACATGCCAATAAAACCTTCTTACTGCTGAGACAACTGGTGTAAGGGGAAGATACCATCCAGTATATATCAATGGCAGCTAAGGGAAGGTTGCATAGAAAGGGAGCCAGGTACATGGGCCAATACAATAGAATGAGGAAATGGAAAATACTGGGAACTGGACATGTCACTGCAAAGTTCAGGTAAGGGATCATCTGGATTTTGTTTTTGTTGAAATGCAGAACAACCAAAAAACAATATTTTCTGTTAGGCAGAAGGCGGAGCCTCCCCGCTGACAGACCATAGATCGCGACTCTCTGCGGCTATAGTCTGTGCTCTTTCATTGGAGAGCCCCGATCATTACAATTAGGGGCTGAAACTGCCTTGGAGGGGCGGTGGAGTAAGGGGAAGCTGCAAGCCAGGTTGAGGGAGCACACATCTCCCCCCCTGGGCTTGGTCTTCCCCCCCACAAGATGACTGCAGCGGTGGTTTAAAATGGCCACCCCGAAGAGGAGGACTCAGCTGGATTAAGATTTGTGCAGGAGGGAAGAAGAGGTGGATAATATCTGAACTGGGACAACTGGGCATACAACTAAACAAAAGTACCCCAGATTACGGTAACATGGAATTTTTAAGAAAAGAAAAGTGAGCGGTGAAATTACAAAGGGACAGGAAGCATCGAAAGGAAGAAGCCGGAACTAAAGATTTAACTAAATTGGACTAAAATATTTTGGCAATAAACAGGCATAAAATAAAGCTGGATTTAAGATTGTCAAAAAATAATAATAATAAAGTTTACAAATTGGAGAGTGGACTGTGCTGGAATATTGAAGTTTCGAAAAACCTAAATAAAAAAATAGGGGGAAAAGGTGAAGACTTTGTATAATGGAGAGTGCCACCTTTTGACAAAACTTGAGAATCAAAAAGGGAAAGCATCCTGTTTTGACTTGTGTGGATATAACATAGAGCTTCAAAGGAGGAGGAGCTTCAAGGAGAAGATATTTTAAATAGACAATTAACACAAAGAACACTACAAAGAAGTGGGGAAAGAAGGAAGGTTAAAAGTTTAGATTTAAGAAGGCAATCAAAAGGGGTAATACCTGTAAGTCGGGAAAGGCAGAAAAACCCAGCAGAAAAGGGGAAAGGAAGATATTAAGAAAGAGAGGGATATAAACTGGAATGAGAAAAGATATAAGAAAAGAAGGGAGGAGAAGCAGTAAGAAACAGGTGCATGAAATAAAGAAATACAGAAATAGTAAAAGTTGAAAAAAAATTGTTTTTTCAGAGATAATGGTTGATGAATTAAGAGAATTCTGCCAGGTGACAAGGGGTAATAAGAATATTTCTGCAGTTAAAAATATTTAGAAAATAAGGTAATATAGATACTGATAACTCTTATTAAAAATTAAGGGAGAAAAATTGCTGCAGAATCCAAATGAAAAGATTAATATAATGATTATTATTATAACTTCTTAAAAATAATGGTTTATTAGGAATCAAGATGAGGGAATAAAGGTATATTTTAATCACTGAGGTGTCAAAGCAGTAAAAGGGGGAAACCTATACTTGTTTTTTTATTTAGTGTTAAAATTTGTATTAACTAGAATTTATATGAAGAATGTGTCATGGAAAGGGAATATGACAGACTAAAGAACCAACTAAATTAATAAGTTAGTATAGACTATTAAAAGCAAGGAGAGACATTGTAACCTTTTATTATCATCATCTTATTATTATTATTAGGCAAACACATATTGTTTATCTTTATTTTTAAAATAAATATAAAGGATTATATTTGAAATAATTGAAATGAAACAAAAAGATGTTCTGATTGAGGTTAATGAAAGAGGCTCGAATTAATGTGTTGTTTTTCTCCTTACTGAAAATTTGGAATGGAAAAGGTAAATAATTAGCAAAAAGGTAATAATAGAATTAAGTATGCATATATGAATGCATAATTGCTGTCATATTTGTATGTAAAGGTGATGACCCAGAAATATGTTGTCTACTAAAGAAATTTTTGTTTTTAATGTGAAAAACTGAATAAAATTTGGTAAAAAACAAACAAACAATATTTTCTGTTAAATTACAGCCAATTTTGCAAGCATTGCAGAACGCACTGTTTAGTCTGGGTTCAATTCAAAATATATATATATATTTCATTTTCTGTATAGTCCTAAATGAATATAACTTGACTTAAATCTAATTGGACAGAAGCTCAAATGTTTATCCTATGAATCTTGTTTTCAAACAGGCAGTCCATGGTATTTCTTCTTTGCTGCACTTTTTCACTCGGATTAATAAGCTTCTACTAGCCCGTTCTTTTAGTTTTACAACACAGCATGTCTCTTTAAGACTGGTTTGGGTTTTACAGCATTTATCTGAGGTAAGCCTATGTTAAAATTCTTTGTGTGGGATTTTCTGTTGGCTGAGACATTACTGGCAATGGTATCTAAGTGTTCATTTATTTGTCAATTGAAGATGAACTTGATAACTCTTCTAGTCTTTTCCAGTGTATTGTTCTCAACATATGATCCTAGATTGGCCAGAATATTGGGGTTTAGAGGTCAGTATATCTGGTTAGCATGAAATAGGAGAAGATCCATGATCCAAAAGGCTCCAAACTGGCGATTCATACTAATTTATTTTCTGGGCTCTACGTAGTTATTATTGAGAGCCTCTTTGATGCAGTGGTTAAAACATCAGGCTAGAAACTGGGAGTTCTTATCCTGTCTTAGGCACAAAGTGAACTCGGTAACCATGATTCAGTCACACTCTCTCAGCCCTAGGAAGGAGGCAAGGGCGAACCATTTCTGAAAATAGTGATAAAAAAACTGCAGAGACCTGTTCACCCAGTCAACAGGAGTCAAAAACTGACTTGAAAGCACAAAAAAAAACCAGCCAAAAACTCCATAGTTAATATCTGATGGTCATTTTATATGGAAGTATAAAAAATAGTTTCTGATGTAGCAGTACAATTTTAACAGGATAGATCAATACAGGAAATCTTAATTATTTTATGAAAATAGCAACAGCAGCAATAACATGCTGTGAGCATTGAGATAAAGTGACTTTTACAGAATGTGGCCAGTGAGAAAATACTTATTTTGTAAAAGATTCAACACAGTTCCCTTCTTCTCAGGATTATCATATAACTGCATGCTATATAAATATATGCATCCATTGTTATAGCCAATTTACAATTTACAGTGGTAATCTGTTATTCTCATCTAGCAGTTTTATTCAGTAGCTAGCAAAGGGTCTGTTGTCCTCTTCCTCCTCCTCTAACACGGTATGTTTTAGCTTTGGGATCAGCCATGATGCATGGAGTTGTACATTTCATAAAACTATCTGATTCACCTTCTGAACACTTACCAAATACCAATTTCCACATTATGGTATAAAGAAAAGAGTTTCCTTTAAATGTCATAAGAGCCTAGAAGGCTGATGTAATTAATTATTTAATTACATAAATAATTAAATCAATCTTCTACTTAAATCAATCTTCTGGATTGTTTAGGGTTTTGTATACTACTATCAACCCCTTAGATGTGACTGAATAGCAGACTGGCTGTCTAGAGCTATTGTAAGTGCACTGATATGGATGGATTACATTTTCCTTCCTGCAAAAAAAATGAAACCTGTGTGTTCATTTGCAGGTAGAACAAGCTGCTAAAGATGACAATTGCTGTTTTGGAACAGTTGACACATGGTTACTTTATAAACTCACTAAAGGTGAGTACAGTGATTAAATGGGGGGAGGGGGAGATAATATACCCACATATCACCCCTAAAATTGTGCAAGTGAATCTTATTCTGACATCCTTCATACAGCAGCACTTGTGAAATAGAATAGATCTATTGTCTACAAATAAAAAATATTGTCTGTCTAACCAAGGTCGAAAATTCAAAAGACGTTGGCAGTGAAAAAGCAGTAAGAAGTTTTGTCCAAATCTAATCCAGGATCAAAAATAGATAATACCAAAGTTTCAAAGGTACAGACATAAAGCGTAGTCAAAGGCAGAGCAAAGTTCAGGAATCTGGATAAACAAGGTGCATAATAGAAAAGGGAATTGCAAAATACATTATTCCTAGAATTTTTATCTCAAGGCAGCAGAGAATTCTACTGGAACCCCATTTTTTCTAATTCATGTCTTTGTCCTAATAGTAATCCATTTAGAAAATGTTCATGTTTCTCTGGAAGTGCCCGTTTTCACCATTTTATACCTGGCACCACAATTTGTAGGTACTGACATTCTCATAGACTTAATGATTGTGATATATTTGTGAGGTTAAGAATCAGAGTTGAGTGTTTTAATTCTATGGTCACATCGTATCTTTCAGGCAATAGATGTTTCGTAGAATTTGTGTTATCTGATTCTCAGTCCTCCACTGAGAAGGACATTACAAAGAAACAGTAATAGCTACTAATGGAACTTTTTGCCGTACAGGTCTTTACACTTGGAGGCAGGAACAGTCTTCCACATGCACAATTTTACAGTCATGGTCCATGGTCCACTTTTATACTTGTGCACTGTATAGAGGATCAGGCGCTCCAATAAAGGGAATGGTGATAATAGTGTTAATAAAACAACATCAGTTCTATATTACAAGATAATTAAAATAACCTCTTGGAAGGAGGCAATCCTCGTTTTATAATTAAGAATTATGTGACTGATACATTATTCAGGAGATCAATCACCAAATTGTAATTTCCATGTTGTATTATAATTGCTTTTTGTTTTATTTTTCAATGTCTGATTGTATATTCTAGGTGCAATGTATGCTACAGATTATTCAAATGCCAGTACCACTGCATTTTTTGATCCGTTTAAGGTATGACTAGTTCCTTCTCCCATGTTGTTATGGTTTGTCTTTGCATTGTTTTTAATTTTTTTTTAATATGCATGTGATTTCAGCTGCAGTGGAGTGACCTTTTTAGCAAGCTACTTTCCATTCCAATATCGCTTTTCCCTCCAATAGAGGATACTAGGTAAGTTTTATTTAACATATTTTTTACTTTTTCCAAATGAAGGCATAAATGTAAAAGGAATTACTTATGTACTGTTAATGCTCTCATGTCTGTAACTTTTAGGACAAAATCTTTTTCAACCAAGGTACCTCAAATAGGCTAGCTTACAGAATGCTGGGACCTGGGACTCCTGAAATTTGGGGAAGTTTTGCCTGCTTCATTGTCACCACAGCATTGCTATGATCAGCGCAGTTACGTGATCCTCGATTTCAAAGTTCCCTGACAGCTTTCCACAATTCTGTTGTAGCGACAATCCCTCTGCACTTGCACCATGCTCCCTCTCTTCCCTGTGTAACACCTGTTATCTACCTGTTGGGAAGGGAAGGAAAGGAGAGAGGGAAGGAAGATTTCTGATGCTAGCTGCCATCTTTTCACAAGGAAACTCAGTGGAGAAACCAGAAAAAAATTGGATATCGCTTCCACTCCACTGATTGTTTGGCCCACCCATGGTCTTTCTGTTTGTCTGTTTAGAAAAAGAAATATTTCTGAAATGGTAACTCGATGGGTCATGAGTTATCTAGTTGAAATGTAAATATGAAATAGTTGAAATAATAAATATGAAACACCAAAGTTCTATTTAGAGTAGAAATGACAATTTTTTTCTATTTAGTAGTTCATTTACTGTAAATATATCGAATAAGTTGGAAGCACTAACTTCATTTATCTTTATTTTAAGCCACATTTTTGGATTAGTTGATGCTGAAATATTTGGAGTACCTATTGCAATAGCAGCTTTGGTAAATATAGAACCTTTTTTCTCTTTGACTTGGATATATTTAAATTCAGTTGGTGTTTAGTAAAACTTACTCATCCTTAAATTTCTAGAAGAAAGATTCAAAGTAAAAGCTAAATCTGAACTTAATCTACTCTTGAAGATTCAAATTAACTTATTTGAAACCTTTTACATTCAGTTAATTATGTTCTTAAATGTCAGAATAAGCTGATTGGAAGAAAGGGAGTGGAAGAAAAATGGATTTGCACAATAACTGCATTTAGATTTGTAAATCTCCTTTTACTGTGAAGATAATGCTATTTAATCCTTCTTAAAAACTAAGCATTCCAGTTTTGAAATCTTCTATTTCAGTGAATTAACTCTTAATGAGCTCTTTTTAAAGAACTTAAAATTGCACAATATTATGTTCTAAATATTTATACCTCTTGGATGCTTTGAGAGCCAAATTTAAGCCTGAATATGATTCACATATATTATTTGGGCAGGATTTATCTAGGGCCATAATTTATTTAATAATAATTATATTCAATACATCTGGCATACCTTTTTTATGCTGTCGGACTGGAACCTAGCCAGAACATAATCCTTACATTACATCATAATACAAAGGTAGTGCTCAACTTATGAACCTCTAAAAATGATTTAGGACCCAGTTTTAAAGTTCTGACATCTGAGGAACATACACAGGCACACTGCAGTCATGTGACTGCATTTTGGGCATTTGTCAACCAGCCTACATTTATTGCCATTTGTAGAAAGTACTCTGTGGTCACTTGACTGATTTACAGTGTTTTTCCCCAGAAACTTATTTATTTCAGATTTCGATCAAAAACTGCCCGAGCAAACAACCATGGTATTTGCTTTACAACTGACATATTTGCTTAACAGCTGCCATAAAAATGGTTGTAACATCAAGTATGGTCAACCGATGACCTGCTTTAGGATCATCATGACTTACAACTGAAATTATGGAGTCAATTACAAGGATATTGTACTCTAATATTGTACTCTAAATATTTCTCAAACTATTTTTGACTTGTTTATCATCTCTATGTCAAGTTTAATATGTCAGGGAGATGGGTAAGAGAACCAACTGTAACCTTTTATAAATTAAAAAATGAGTATAAGCTATGTAATGCTACTGATTATGGTTTTGTCAACTATTTCTTCCTTTTTCTGTTTGTATCTGTTTGTACTGTTTTCTTAGCAAAGTTTCTTAAGTTGTGCGTGAAGAGAGAAATAAATAGCATTGCAATTGATGTACTCGTAGTCCCTAAATTGTTTTGAAATGAATAGAAAAGAGTATAGTAATCAAGCCTAACTGTCATGTTTTTGTAAATACATTTAATATCTTTCCCTCCTACACATAATACCTTATTTTACAAAATGTATAATAATAATATTATCCTTGTTAGAATTACAGCTCAGATAATAAAATGCCTCTTTGTTCCCTGAGTCTGGTAAACTTTGTCCCATAATACAATGGATTGGAAGAAGCTGTTGTCTCTATCCTCTCCTGTCTCAATGGCCCTAACTATCTGCAACAGCCAGCTGGATTTAATTATTCTTCCAATTTGCCCCACAATGCGCCAGAGGCAATGCTAGGATAAGGACTTTGTGAGAAACTAAAATATAGCTGGATGTTGTTTACTAAGAATGTATGGAAAATTGGAAACAAAGTATGAAGTATCTATAACCCAGAGCCAGCATCTGTAAGACATTCTGCCAGTGTTATCGCTTTGATGGCTGTACAATGTGGAATCAAAATGCAGGACCCAAAGAAAATAATCGAGACATGCTGCAGTATTTATTTTTTTAACAGTGTACACTGGAGGAACCTCCAAAGAATATTGAGAGAGATTCCTACAGACAAAGGATGCACTCAAACATTTCAGAAAGGAGAAACAGACATACATACATATATACATATGCATAAATAATAGGTGATGTAAGCATACATATTCACAATTAACAATTCTCAGTTATTTCCTACGCTTCTATTGTTACTATCTTCAAGAAAGAATCATTGTTTTAGAAAAAGAAACATGTCATTAGATTGCTATATAATTTTTTTTGATAAAGCTTGTTAGCTAGACATCCAAGGCTACCTCTCTGTGCGTCTATTTGATTAATATACATTCCTTCTTTGTTTCTTTTTATGTTTCTAATTTGCTGTAACACTCCTATTTTTTAATAATTTATCTTCTTCACAACAGTGATACCAAATTCTGATGCTACCTTAAATATTTTTTTAAAACAAACATAGATAGATAAGCAGACAGTAATCTATTAATGTTATTTATCTGACAAATGAAATAGAAAAGTACATGTTTTCTTTCCATTTTATTGCTTTTCTTATTTTTTAAGCTTTACACATTAGCTATTCAATACAGTAAAGTTATAATGCACTTCTCAATGTCCAAATGTTTAATTTCTAGAGTAGCTGTTGATACCTCGCTGTCTGATTTTTATTTGTAGGCAGCAGACCAGCAGGCAGCCATGTTCGGACAGTGCTGTTTTGGAACAGGTGACATAAAACTCACCATGGGAACTGGTACCTTTTGGGATATTAATACTGGAAACAACATTCATGTATCTAAGAAAGGTGTGTTTGTATGTTTCTGGTTGGCAAGAACAATTGTGGACATAGCAAAGTTTTTTTTCTGTGAAATAAAAATATTATATAAATTCAATGCTTTATGTAATAAATTATATGTTAATTTAAATTTAATTTTACATTTATTTTAATTTTGTACAATTTTATTTTATTAGAATTGAAATGGTTAATATAATTAAGTCTATTAATTATTTATCGATTAGTAATCAAAAATGTATTTTAGTCATAGGACATAGATAACTGAAGTTTTAGAAAAGGAAATCATTTTTGAAAAACTCCATTCCCAACTACATATTTTCTCAGGTTCCCCCCCCACCCCCCATTATTTATGCTGGTAAAAATAAATCTCAAAATATAATTCTAATAATTCCAAGAAGTACTTTTTTGTTCCAACTGATATAGGTTAAATGAATTTGTAGCTTTCACATGGTCATAAGAAGGAAAAAAGCAACAGCAAAGTAAGAAATACTTCTTTATGGAAAAGCCTGGATGTAGAAGTTTCAATTCAACCTGGAGTATAAAGATTATAAAAATTTTATAAAAATGTTATTTGAATAAGCTTGACAAAAGAGTTCTATGTTTAGGAGACCTCATATAAATGTGTTACCACATTCATTCAAACAGTGGAAGAATATATAACAATGAAAAAAATAGATTTGATTGTAACTTATTGCTATGCTATTCAATAAATCACTAGTTTCCCTATTAATATAACCAACAGATAATTCTTGACTTATGACCAGTTGCTTAACTATTGTTTAAAGTTACAACTTACCCCCCAAAAAGGGGACTTAGGATCTGGATCCGAAGTTCCAACAGTTGGGCCCTCTCAGAAGTCATGTGACCAAATTTTAGGTGCTTGGCAACATAGCTGCATTTATGGCCATTTGCTGTGTCCTGTGGTCATGCAACTGCCATTTACAATATGTTT
Organism: Laticauda laticaudata; assembly: GCA_004320025.1. NCBI lineage: Eukaryota > Metazoa > Chordata > Lepidosauria > Squamata > Elapidae > Laticauda > Laticauda laticaudata. Next base: position 54,362 of record BHFT01025678.1, read on the forward strand.
TACAAAATACATTCTATTTTGACAAAATTGCCACATTTGCTTTATGATTGCCACAAAAAAGGACATAAAATTGAAATGTGGAAGAAGGGAAGAATTCCTTAGTTATTCTCCTATCCCTTGTACGGAGTCTTAATTCTCTGGTTATATTTCCAGAGGTTGTCGGGGATTTTGGTGAACATTAGCATGTCTTCCATTGTTGAAGGTTTTGCACTGAATCCTTTTCTAATAAATATAACGGGTCTATTGTGGCATAACATTGAAAATTTATGTTTTGTTATTTCAAGGCTTGTATCCATTGGTTGGTTGGAAAATTGGGAATGAGATCACCTATTTAGCTGAAGGCAATGCTTCTGATACTGGAAATGCTATCAAATGGATTCAGAGCTTAGGTGAGTTTAAAGTATTGAAGTTGAATTATTTAAGCCTATGAATGATAAAGTAAAAAGCGTTGCATCTAAATGTAAATCATATCAGTTCTTTTTTACTTTATTATCTAATGCCAAATGAAAAACCAGGCAAAAGAAATATAAATGCAGTATTTAAAAGCTTGCATTTTATATTTTAAAACCACATGCCATGAAAAGTAATTTTATGCTATTGGTAATATTGCCTGTATGTTAAAAGAAATATATTTTTAGATTTAGAAACTCTTTGACCCCAAAAGAGGTATACTTTTATCACCAAGCAGTAAAAGATTTGCAAGATTTTACCATGGCATTTGTATCTATATTGCATTTCAAGTGGTAGATTGCATGCTTACGAATAATGTCTTCCACAGTATCAGACATTCTGCATTGAAAGAAGTGCATATCTAGCTCTATGCTACTTATATATAAATGCAATACTAATTTGTTATGCCATAACTGTCCAACTATTCCATTTCCTCTGGCACAGACATAAGAAGTACGCTTTTCTGCTGTTCTTCCTTATTTCCATTTGTTCATTCAGCTACTCCTGCTGAATATGCAAACAATGCCAATAGTGAGAAGATAGAATAGCATTTAACAGTTTCCTTCCTCAGGACAGTAAAAAAAAGCATATCACTCACTTTTTTTGAGAAACAGAAAGAGCCATTTAGACTACTTTATTATAAAGAGGTGCCCAACACTTGAAATGCTAGAATATTTTCCAGTACAGGTAGCCAATCTTACAATCACAATTGAGCTCAAAATTTCCATTGCTAAGCAAGTAAGTGAAATTTGCCCCTTTTTGCGACCTTTTTTTACCACAGTTGTTAAGTCACTATAATTATTAAGTGAATCATACGGTCATTAAGCAAATCTAGCTTTTCCTACTGACTTTGCTTGTTGGAAGCTGGCTGGGAAGGTTGCAAATGGTGATCACATGACTCCAGGACAGTGCAACTGTCATAAATACCTGCCAGTTGCAAAGTGCCCGAATTTTGACTATTGGGGATGCTGCAATGCTCATAAATGTGAAAAATAGTCATAAATTACTTTTTTTCAGTGCTCTTATAACTGAACGGTCACTAAATGGTTTTATGTGTAGGACTACGTGTACTGAAAAGATAACTGAGGTAATCATCATACCTAAAGAAGCAGAAATGACATACATTTTCTTGTATAGAATTTTGAGAGTTGTTGATACATATTAATTCATATTTTGTGTGCTTACACAGAACTTTTTGACAATGTTGAAGAGACATCACAAATGGCACATAGCCTAGTAAATTCGGGAGGAGTTTGTTTTGTTCCATCTTTTAGTGGTTTGCAGGTAAAAAATATTGCCTTTAGTTTATTTACCTCAGTGACTGTTTTTCTTTCAAGTATGATCGTCCTGAATTACAGATAGTCCTTGATTTACAACCATTCATTAATGACTGTTTAAAGTTATGATGGCACTGAAAAAAGTGACTTATGGTCAGTTTTGACACTTAGACCATTTCAGCATCCCCATGATCAAATCTTGGGAATTTGGCAACTGGCATTTACTGGTATTTATGACAGTTGCACTGTCCCTTGATCATGTGATCACCATTTGTAAACTTCCCAGCCAGCTTCCAACAAGCCAAATCAGTGGAGAAAGCCAGATTCACTTAACAACTGCATGATTCATTTAAGAAGTGCTTAAAAATTGTGGCAAAAAAGTTAGCAAAATAAGGCTGAACTCACTTAACAACTGCCTTGTTTAGCAATGGTAATTTTGGGCTCAGTTGTGATTGTACATCAAGGACTAGTTGAATATACTTTATTCAACTTTCAGTGTGTTCTACAATAAGTGATTTTCAAAGTAAATAAAATTGCATTCTGAATCATCGTTGCTTATAGATTGCTTACTGCTCTTTCAATTTTCTTCTTACTATGCTGCCTCTTATTGTCACCTGTAAGTTATTCTTTTCCCTAATATTTCAGTCCTTTCTTGAACAATTGTCTTTAGAACATATTCCTGCATATTTTGTTTTGATATATATTTCATTTCAGATACCTGTGAATGATCCTTATGCATGTACTTCTTTTATGGGGATCACACCTACTACTACCAAAAAACATCTTGTTCGAGCTGTGTTGGAATCCATCGCTTTCAGGTACATGGATATGCCCTCTCAACATGGTTGGCCCTGTTCTCAGTATGCCATCCTTGTTCCATTTGTGTATATAGGCAACACTAGCTGCATATCAGCAGTCATTACAACCAATCACATTTAGTTTCTGTTTTGTTCAAAATTCATAGTTTTTCAAAAAATTACCAAGATAAATGTACAATGTATCAATTTCCATTGTAGTACCTCTATTGTTGGATTTCTTCTTGGAATAAACTTGTTCATGTCAAGGGAAGGCAACTCTACTTTGTTAAAATACAAGCATGTCTATATGAGAAACTGAATCCCTATCATTATATCCCAGGGCTTACAAGCTATACAAACTCAAACCCTTGTTCATTCCAATAACTTTTTTTGACAGTTGCTTTTTATGCACATTTCTTTCTAGTATCCTGTATTTTCTCCTAATGTTCAAATCTACTTCTCAATTTGTATTTCATTTTTGGCTCTCTACAAGATTTAAAACAATAGATTAGATAGATGGGATTTATTTTGCTTTGTTCCTTGCTGATTAAATTTTAAATTCAACTTGAGCAACAAAAATGTATACTCTGGCTTTACATTATTTATATTACTTTTTGTTGGCAAATGAAAAAATGCATGATGACTGCTATCAGTTAGGAGATGCAAAAATGCTTAAATACTTTGATTACTGAGAAAGCTACCTTATATTAAATATAGTAATCTTAATTATCACCTCTGCCTTTGTCATATAAAGCATAAGACAAAAAACTGAATTCATATATTTTAACTTGGAAGAGTGGTTATCTGATAAAATGACTGTGGATTGATGAGGAATATTTTGTTATTAGTTTTTAGACTTTTGTACTAATAGCTCTATATTAGGATCATTGGAATTCTCATTATTTTTTCCGCCTTTAAAATGATACAAAACAATTTAATTAACTTGGTCCTTAGTATCTATCCTGCTTATGATTTATTTTCTGGGGTTTTGTTGAATACCTGATGTATACTGCTTTAATCTTATGGTGAAAAAAACCTAAAATGTTATAAAAGAAAAAAAAACTATAGCTCAATAGCTTAATAAAAACTAGAGTTGATAAACTAGAGCTCTTTGTTTATTAAGCAGTCTAATTTATTTTATTGTAGTTAATTTTAACTCCATTATAAACATGTTTAAATATCTAGCTAATTTTGATTGATTGATGTTCCTTATGACACTTTATGCTTCTAATGTAATCGTTACTTAGTATATCGCTACTTTATTGAATTTCTCCCTCTCCATCTATTTTTTCAAGAAACAAACAGCTGTACGATACCATTACAACAGAGTTGAGCATTCCAGCTATGTCCATTCGGTATGTTTATATTGTATCCAAAATATTGAACATGAATATGAACATTTAATATGAATTTATATATTAAATAAGTTTTATGCATGAACTTTAGGGCCCAATAGTTAAGTTAGAGCCAGTGTAATTCTGTTTTGGAACCATTTCTTGCTGTAAGCTCCTGATCAAAATATTTCTAGCAGACTGTAGAATTATTTATTTATAGAGTTATTGTTAGTCTCTTAATGGTATTTGTGTACAGTTATACTTGTCAAATCACTTTTTTCTATTTTATTCTTTGGAAATCTAAGATTTGCTTGGTAATCTTCTTGTAGGTACAAACTATGAAATAGAAAGTAGTTCACGTTACTTATAAGAATGGTACATTTTATCAGCATAAAGTACACATTAGAACAGGGGTGTCAAATTCAATTTCATCAAGGACCGCATCAGGGTTGTGTTTGAACTTGGGTACTGGGGTGGCCCGGGTGAATCTGGCCACTTGTCACTTAGGTTGGGGTGTGTGCACTGTGGTAGCCCAAGTGCTTTTCCAGAAAAAAATGGGCTCCTGTATGCTGCTGTGGCCCTTGTGAGCTCCACTTTCAGCTGCAATGGCCTCCTGCCAACCTTTGCCAGCGAAAATAGAGCTTGGGAGGACCGCACACAGCCTTCCCAAGCTCTGTTTTTGTTGGCAGAGGCACTGTGGGCTGGTCCTTCACTGTTTATAGGATAGCCCCACATACCAGATCTAAGCACCCCCTGGGCCAGATCCGGGCCCCAGGCTTGAATTTGACACCCCTGCATTTAGAGTATTACATTCATGGCTTACATTAAGCATTTCTATATATTACAACATGCATCATATTTGCTTCCATGTCACTTAGCTATCCTTTTTTCAACTTGATTGAGTTAGACACTCTTCAAAGCATTGCCATGTTGCCATGTTACACATAGCAACATTATATGTTTGCAGTATTCTAAGACTGTGAGTACAAGAATGCTGTATCTCTTGACAGAGAGATGCCTTTTGATATGCTGATAAATCCAAACCAATAGTAATGCTGACTTCAGTATCACTGTAAACCTGGAAATTCAGAAAGGATATTATCCTATCAAAACCATGTTGAACATTCCTGCACTGGTCAATTGAACTACTTAATTTTCTACTTAATTTTCAGAAAACTTGTGAATTTTATCATAACTGCATCTTACACAGTTATTAAAAGTTCCAAATCAGATACTTCAGTACCTCAGATATATCTGATTAAGATAAAATATAAAACTAAACATTTTCCAAACATGGAAAATCTCAGTCTCTTCTTAATTACACTCAGTTTTATTTAGAATTTTAAAAAACCTAATAAGCAATGCCATTAGTTACTTATATCATAGTAGAATGTGTGTGTGTGTATGTACATATGTGTGTGTGTGTGTGTGTGTGTATAAGGATATAAAGTTTTCGCAGGTACTTACATGTATAGTATTCAGCTTTGTTGAACATGTATGGTATTCAGCTTCAATGGCACCAAAACCCTAGCCACTATAGAAAACCCCAGCCACAGAATTATCAGAGAAGCCATTGAGATTGAAAAGACCTGAAAAGCACTGAAGAGAAGAGATGATTCCACCAGACTGTCAATCATTTGGAAGCCTGAACTCACAAACAAAAAATCTCCACACCACAAGCCAGGCAGACACCTGGGCAAGAACAGACTCCCTCTGATACCTCCAGCTCAAACCCACCCAACCAGGCACCCAGATTGAAAATCTTCCTAACAAATGATAGCCGTCCATTTACTTGAGCCGTAAGCTGCACTAAAAGCCTCCAATAAACGAAACACAATGTAGCCAGCCAATCAAGACAAAAAAAAAAAAAGCCACAAAACAGACAGAAGATATTAGAAACACAAGTCACAAGCAAAACACAGCAAAACTCCAAGACCAGTAAACACAGACCCAAGATTTCAGCCAATCAGGATGAAGAAAAAACTATTCTGGCACAGCGTAGGCTAGCCCAAATTTAAAACTGAAAACAACTGTAAAAGTCTGACTTCACAGATGAAACTCAGATACAGAAGCCTGATGATGGCAAATGAGATTCTGCCGAAACAGTTGCTAACAACTTTAAAAGCACAACTATGATGACGTGGAAAAATACCCGAACAAAGCTGAATACCATATTCATACATACATACTATACATCACATACATACATACATACAACTCATTAATACATACCCTACATTACATACATACATACATACATACATACATACATACATACATACATACATACATACAATTTGAATATTGTATTTTATTTTCTCTCTCTCCCAACTCTATAGAGCTGACGGAGGCGTTAGTAAAAATAGTTTTGTGATGCAGATGACTTCAGATTTAATCAGTAAATCAATAAACAAGCCTGACAGTGCAGACATGTCTTGTCTTGGAGCAGCTTTTCTAGCAGGCCTTGCTACTGGTATGTTTTATTCTGAATACCTGGGGAAATCTGTTTCAAGAGAAATGATCATTTATATCTTGTTGTACAAAACAGGTAATGATATTTTTTCAAGAGTATGCTATATAGTTTTTGTTATAGTCCATCAAGTCAGCCCTGATAGGTGGGACAGGAGGTGATGGTGCCTGCAGAGTCCCTAAAGTCAGTCGTAAGGATGAATGACCACAGGGCCATAATTTCAGAACTGGGTCATAAGTCGCTTTTGAAGGGTGTCAGCAAAAACTTGGAATGGTTGCTAAGGAACTGGTGATAAGTTGAGGATTACCTCTATCAATTCACAAATTATTGTAGTTACATAGTCAGATTTCTCTGAAGCAGCCAAGGAAACCTATGTAGTGACTTTGCTTTTCAAAAATTAATTTGCAATCATTTAAACCAAGGTAGAACAGAAACTACACTAGTACATCTCTTACTGTTGACTATACTATTCATCTGTTTGTTTGTTTGTTTGTTTGTTTGTTTGTTTAAAAATATTTACATAGCTCCCTGTATTGTAGCAGAACTGGGGAGTGCCCAAAACATTAAATCAACAGAAAGCTTCAAACCATAATTAATTATAACTCTATTAAAAATATCACCTCACTTATGGCAACACTTTCCTATACATCCTAGAGCCATAATTCTGCTGAAAAATCTATATATTATTATTTAATAGATTGATTCTGCAAGTTAATTCTGTAATATGAAAGATATTCCAAATATTTAAACATTGTGTTGTTGATATTCTTCAAACAAGATTTATATATACCTCTATACATGTTTTAATACAGGAATCATGGTCAACATGAGAATGACTGTTTTATATCTTTTTGTTTGTTTTTTAGGATATTGGACTGACAAAGAACAACTGAAGACGTTCAGGCAAACTGACATGGTTTTTAAGCCACAAAGAGAGCCAAAGGAGTATGAACCTGCCATGAGTAACTGGATAAAAGCTGTCTGTCGTTCTCTCTCTTGGTATAACCAGGCATCTCAGTAATTAATAGTATTTACATGTTAGACAATATAACTTACCACTTTATTTCTGCTTTAGACTTAATTGTACTAAGCAGTTATTGTTCTCGGACAATATTCAAGCAATACAAAAAGTCTCCTGGAATAGTAGTGAACCTCAGGTAGTAGTCAAGAGATTAAATGTCTCTTGTGAGTGTTGTGTTCTCAGCGACGATTATTTATAATAGATAGGTTTGATTTTATTCATGAGATCAATATATATATATAGGGAATGTTCAGATACTACCCTAGGAGATTTCATATGGAAAAATCTAGATTAAGATTGTATCAAAAAAATATTTCTAGATAGACAGGAGCATACCATATACTTCTGTTTTCTACTATAAATCGTCTCCTTTTGGTAGAAATATATTTATTGGTATTATCTCCTACTCCATCCCCAAATGAAAGAGACAAAGATGCATCCATATAGATAAATTGGTTCTAAGATTGGAGACTGACTGACTGTCTAGACTAGAGAGAAAAATAGTAAAAGCTTTTTGTTCATTTTAAGATGTCTTCTTTACATTAAAAACTAGTAAGTTAAAAGTGAAACATGATGTAGAAAACAACTACTTGCCAAATGATGTTTCAAACATTAGAATACAAAGACCACTAAATTATTGTGTGAATTGACTCACCCTTGCAATGATGGCATTAATTTATTATAATTTTAAAAATGGTGAAATCTGAATTTTCCAAATTGCTCAATTGGAAATTGGTCACCTGTCTTCTATCTATGTGAAGAATTTAGGATTTGCTGATAGGGCCAGCATAGTCAATATTGTCCAGTAAACTTTGGAAGTTTGATATTCTGATCCAAGAGATAGGGAAAAATCTTGGTATATTTACCTTTTAAAAGTTACGTTTTTAGAATCTTAACTTTAAATTTAAACAGAAATGAAAGAAGCTTCTCTTTCACGTGTTTATTCAAATATTTGATGTTTAAAAGTAAAAATAGATGCGTTTCTTTACTCATTATAAACGCAAAACAGATCTCATTGTTACTTTTCCTGCACTATACATTTCAGGACCTGATACTTCAAAACTTAAAAATTTTATAGCAATCACTATCTCTATGCAGTATGTAAAATATTGAAAGTAGAATATTTGGGAAATAATACATATCAACATACTGCTTTCTGTGGTAATTTCCAGATTGCTGTGGTTAGGCCACACATTGTTATGAGCCAGAATACAATGCACAATACTAGTGCATTGACATTACATGTGAAAGATATCACTATCATGTCTTTGGCCAATCTAGATTGGCTGATTGTCCTAGTTGAAAATAATGTCATATGCACAGTCTGAATTTTTATCAGATTTTAAGAAAAGTGCATGAATTTGGTCACATTATTTTTATATTTGCATGGAACCCAGTTAAATTTCTGCAAAGTAATTGTAATTTTTATTTCTTAGAAATTACGCAGCACCTAAATTTTGTCACTAGGAAATTTCAATTTTAAATACTATATAAAGCAATTTTCAATGCATTATAAATACCTGCTGGCTGAGATTAAGCCCAGTGCTATGTTCTACACTTGCCTAAAAAGCCATCTTACACTAATTCAGATCTACAATCAATCTATAATCAATCAATCAGCTCAGTACTCACTGGTAGATGTTCAGAAGATTCCTAGTATTGGGAAATACTAGAAAATATAAAGAGTCTTCAACTTACGACCATAATTGAGTCTAGTATTTCAGTTGCTAATATGGTTGTTTAGTGAGTCATCATGTGATCGGACCTAATTTTATTAATATTTTTACTGCAGTTGTTAAGCTTATCATGTCATTAAGCAAATCACACAGTCATTCCCAATTTACTCTGTTGTCGGAAGTTGCCAGGAAGATCATAAATCAGTTGTCGTGTGACAGCAAGATGCCGCAACCATGATAAACAAGAGCCAGTTGCCAAGTGCCCAAATTGCAATCATGTGACCACAAGGTGGCACAAGCAGTTGTAATTTCAAATATGTGTTTTAACTTATTGTTGTTGTTAAAACAAGGATTACCTGTAAATTTGTAAACTTTATCTTGGTATTCAAAAAATACTCTGTAGTGAAGTGAAATTAATCTTTGTCTCAGAAATATCTGAGCCATGTATATACTGGCTACCCAGTGACATATCTTTGGTCTGAAAGAGAGATAGAAGCTTTGCAGCAAAGCAATCCTTCATCTCCGACCTATTTTGTGATGGATCAATATATTCATCAGAGATAAAGCAGAATTGAACAGAAGGATAACAGAAAGGCAAAAATGAAGTTAAGTGAGTTAAAGATTTGTAGGCAAGTCTCAAAAAAAAATACAGAAGTTTTGTTTCAAGTAGTAATATTGAATCGTAATTAAGTATGAAAATCACTGTGTGATTTGAATCGGTTGAATTGGCTTCAACCAGGCCCTGCCAACATTTTGCTCCTAATAAATTAATTATAGGTTTTTAAGTTTGGCTCGAGGTTCATGATTTAATTAGGGCAACTGGTAGAATCCTGACACACTGGCATTTATTTTTTTAGGCAGAAACTGCAAGATTCTGATTTATGGTGCTATATATCATAATAGCAAAGGCGTAAGTGCTAGAAGAAGGAATGGGAGCAACTGGGAACTTTCTTTGAAATTCTGCATGTTAGTGCTTTCTCTGTTTCTTGAGCCAGAACATAATTAGGATAGTGAATTATATATATTTCATCTGCATTTTATACATTACCGATTATAGTAACGAGATTATTCTATGTGAATTATAGGACTGATCTATTTCTAGTCACAAGAGCTGGAAAGGTTTAAAGACACACACACACACACAAATATGCCAGTCCTCTTGTGGAATATTCATCACATGCTATTTAACTGAAAGAACTATTTCTAAAAAAATATATTTAATATATATTTTAATTCTATAATAAAATTAATTGTATTGTTCTGAATTAATGTACTGATTAATTTGAGCCACTACTTTGTTCAAGCAATCTCTACAATATATACTGTATAATATAACTGTATTTTGTGCTTATATTTTCATAATATATGATTTGTAAATTGAAACTAGCTGTTACAAAGTTCTAAATCAAGGCTGCTTTAATTTATACTGTGATCTATTACTTCAGATGTATATATTGAATTCTCACTTGTAAATATAAGTTCATCTGAAAATATTTTGAAACTATAAATATAACAGACTGATTCTTAATGTATTGAAGTATGACATTTAAGAGGAATCGTTGCTTATTGATAGTTTTATGCACTTGCAGATGTTATCCTATACTCTAAAAATGGTAACTCAGAAAGGAATTGGGTCTAAATGGCTGTTCTGCTTAATTACTTTGAGCTGAATTCCCGTTTTCTCCAATTTCATCAATAAGATACTGTTGTGTTTTCTTCTGACCTGGATCATCATCTTTTAATGACCCCATAATCCCCTGTGGGGTAGAGTCTGGGCAACTGAATAGAGCTGAGTGTTTACTGGCCGGATGTTCTTCCTGTCGCCAATGCAGAGTTTCTTTCAGAAGATACATTCTCATTGTGCCCAGAGTAACATCTGCCCCTACTTAGGATTGAACTCACAGCCTCCTGATTTGAGGCAGGAGCTCCACCTCTAGGCCACCATACCATTCATTTCTTCTGACTTGGATGCAGCTCAAGAATTCAATTCCACTGAATTTTGTGGATTTTATTCCCAAATAACATTATAGAATTGCTGCATAAAACTTTTATTGTAATAAAAAGTAATGTCTTTTTTAAGCTTAAACCTTAGTTTCAAGTAATTAATAGATACAGCTATATAATTTTCTAAGCAACAGTAGAGAAATGGTTAACATTGCTTTCTTCTGGGCTATTTTCAATTTCTTAGATCATCAATGGACCTGGAATTTCTATGAAATTTTTCATCCAAATAGTAACCAGGCCCAATTCTGCTTAGCTTCCAATGCCACATCAATACATTCTGAGCCTGTCATATTTTCCTTGATGTTAGGTTAATAAAGTTTATTGCTGACAAGTCTCATATAGTTAGCAAAGCCAAGAAGTAAAAATAACATGTTTCAGTAAAGTATCTAAAACAAGTCTCAGTTAAATAAAGAATTTGAAGTCCCCATCTTGAAAGTAGTCTCTTTAATATGCATTTCTCTCATGACTTTCCCATCTGAGCTGCCTCCTCCCCATAGATATGGAAGACAAATTCAGGGATTGAGTCCCGCCCCTTAGCTTTTGGCTATCCAGTGACCTGTGAGAAAGTTGGGAATACATAAGTAGATAAGCCAAGAGGCTTGTCAGTTTACTCCAGCATGTCGTCCAATGGGGGAATCCTGTTCACTTCCTCAGGAGCAACAGGCTCAAACCATTCCCAGATAACTGGACAAGAATCTGTCACAAGTGCCTCCATTGAACCAGCAACCTTGGCATCTAACTGGGAACAAAGCCATGCAATTTTGTCTTCCAGAAAATCGGCAAATTCCTCAGCGTGCTTCTTCAGGTTTATCATCCTTCCCTGGGAGAAGACAGCTTGCCATAAAGAGGGTTGCTGGTTGATCAGCTGCAGACACAATTAGTGTACTAATGATGAAGTACTTACGCTTCATCACCCGAATTGCCATGAGTTAGGACTTAATAGCAAGTCTTACCCATGTTTGATTGAGTTTGTCTTCCACCAGCATCCCTCTCAATTTCTCCATATACCTTGTTGGACAAAAAGGTCTACGGGTTAGGAGAGGTCGCATGGACACAATCCTATCCAGATCCTTTAACTCAATGTTTGTAGATGTTTTAATAATGTTTAACCATTTCTGGTTTTTTCAGTCTTATTTTAATTATGTTTCTATTTAATGTTCTCTGTTGTAACTTCCTTTGTTGAAATCGAATGAGTCATTTTTAGCAATATTTCACTTACGTACAGTACATGATGAATTTCATAGTAGTCTGGACTCTGTTTCCTGTCAATTCAGTTCTGGACATCATGGTGATGCAGAATTGTATTTTTTATTTCTTGATTTTTCAAGAACTCTCAAACACTATTTTGGGTTGGAGATTTCAGACATTAGAACATATATGTGGTATCTCATCAAATGTTTCTAAGTTGTTGAATCCTATATATATTCATTCCTTGCTTCTGTCTAATCGCTCCTTGAATAATTCAAAAATATGTACATCTGTATGTCTTAGATCAGGGGTGTCAAACTCAAGGCCTGTGGGCCACAGCTGGCCCATATCACCTCAGCCTGGCCCAGCCCAGCCCATCCAGGCAGGCAGGCACACAGGAGGTGAAAAGCATGTGGAGACTGGCCGTGCTTATTGGCCTTGTCCCGCCCAGCCTCTCGCCTCTGCTCTTGGCCTCTCCTTGCAGCAGCAACCTTGAGGTAAGTGTAGTTATGCGTGGTGGGAGGGACAGCCAAACTGCATGAACTGCAATGGGGAGGGGGAGTGAAAATAGGAAAGTGCCAGGAGCAATGGGCAGGCATCAATGGGCGGGGGCTTTCCATTTGACCTCTCCCCACTGCTGTTGCCTTTCCTCCTAGACTAGCTTACAACCAAATAGAAATACCTCCCCACTGTGCCCAAGAACCTAGATCCCCCCCAGCCTTGTGCAAGCACCGATGTCCCCACTGGTCCTCCTGGCATCAGAAACTGAAGGGCAGGGCAGGAGTGTAGGGAAGCATGATACACCCATGGACAATGGTCTCTGCTCCACAGAGGCTCCTGAGCTCCCATTGTCAGGCAAACAATCAGGTGTGGGGTGACATAGGGTGTTAGGCCAACTGCCCATTTGGTGTCAAGCAGGCAGGATAAGGTAGTTGGCCTGCCGCACATCACCGCTGTTCACCTGCTTCAGGGAGCTGGCACAGCTTCTGCAAATGGAGGAGGACTGGGGGGGGGGGTNACGGGGGGGGGGGTCATACAGGCAAAAGGGAAGGATTAGGGTTAATCATAATCAGCATTATGATTTGTCTTAAAGGGCCAGAGCTGAAGAAGCTTCTTGGATGTGAAGCTAAACATCTTCAAAGAAAAAACAAAGTCCAGTTGCCTCTTGAAACTACCTTGACAAAGGTCAAGATAATTTTGATCTGTATTTTGAACTAGTTCTTTATAAGAATTCATCTTGTAATCAGTATCCTTTATCTTTACAGCAGATGGCAGTAGAGCAAAAGCAAATGCATAAAAACCTACCAGTAGCACGTGTTCTGCATCCAAGAGAAAACACAGCTTTCTCAGTCTAAATATCTTATTCACAAAAAAGTTAAATTCAAATAAAGTTCTGCATAGCTATAGTCTTTAGTATAAGAAATAATATTAAAACACTATCAACATTTCTAAATCATATTTGCCTTCCAGTAGACAAATGTGATATGTGACATCAGAAAATTCCAATATTGTTTAAAATGCTTAGTTTTTTAATTTAAAAAAAACTTCCCCTGTATCATTCCCCATAAAAAGAATCCATCTTTAGTAAGTAAACAGGTTTATTTTAAAATTTGTATTATGGTTCTGGAAATGAATGCAGTTTCCGGTGCACTAGGTCAAAGATAATCTTTTGGCTTCAAGATATATTTGAATTGTTTGGCTGATATTCTCCCATTGTGCTGTTTTAGTTACAAAAGGGTTTCTCTTTTTGTAGTTTTTACTTGGAATAAAGGTACAAAAATGTAGAATTTTTATTGACACGAACAGTTTTAAGAGTTTATTCATATAAACCTGTGCAGAGTTGAGTATATAATTTCCTTTGTAAAGTTAGGAGGAGCACAGTGGTTCTTGAGGTTAGGATGCTGGGCTGATCAGCAAGCTCACATTTGAGACCTGGTTGCTACTCTGGGATGGGGTGAACTCCCATTACATGCTCCTGCTCCTCCCGACCCAGCAGTTCAAAAATAGGTGACTGCAAGTAGCGGGATGGGTGTCACTTTGGGGGGAATGAAAGGAGACCCCAACTGGACATCCTCCCGGCAACAGGGATGTTATTGTTCAATTCTTTCAACCGGGAAGCACTTCAATGCACCCAACACCAATATAGTAGCAGTGGAATTGGACACCCTATCACTCACATTCTACTTATTTTGCATGCATGTCTGGCCTTCTGTCTCTAGTTCAGTTCCAGTATGAAAAAGGAGAAGGAAGAGCCGGAAGTGGAGGCAGCAAGGAATAAAAGTGATCCCAGTGCTGACAGAGGCCCCAGGTCATGAAGCCTTAGAAGTTGACTTGTCCACCAGAGGGCAGACTGAGGCAGAGTAAAGGAGGAAGATCCATTGGGGGAGGGCGGAACAGTAGCACAAAGCCCAGCACTGAAGAACATAACATACCAGAGGGTGGGGTGGTGGTAGATATGGCAATGGAATACAGTGGTACAGAAAAATGGGGCAAGTGAGTTGGGATGGGGAGAATTGAAGCAAATGCAATTTGTGCAGGTCTGAGAAGGACCAAACTAGGAATGTCAAGGACTGCCTGTATAATCGCATTGCTTAGCAATGGAAAATCTGGCCCCAATTATCATTGTTAATCGACAACTACCTGTAACTGAGGTATAATACAGTATAGTTGTCAGAACTGAAAATAAGATGATTTTCCTTTAAGTTGCATGTATTTTAAGATGTTTTCTTCAGATTCATTCCTGGTTATGTTAGAGCACATTGTTAGAACACATCATGTGATCAGATTTCTGCTTCTTCCTTGGTACAGGCAGTCCTATAAATGTTTGACTTAACTTGTACTTATAAGTGGGCTGCCTACAACTAAAAATGGTGTATGGTATTCTTCCTTGAGCCAATGAAACCATTCTATGTTTTTATGCTTCATAAAAACTGCTGACTATGCAACCTGCTTTCAGTGTTTCATAAAAATACTGCACAGTTTCAGCTGTTTTTTGAATATTATTCCTACAACCTCTCTTGTGTTTGGGAGTATTTTGAATTATTTAAATATAAAAAAGTTGAAGGCCCCAAAGGTGTATTTCTTTTTTTTAATCTTAAAATCTGTATAGTACATGTTTCCCCTTTTTCTTTTCTTTTTCACATATATGTCATTGTTCAATGTTTTTTTTGTAAAATATGTTAACAGTGTGGTATGAGAGTTTTCTCTAATAAGTGTCAATTAGGACATGACAAAGGTGGAAGTAAGAAAAAGAGTAACACAATCTTCAGATTTTTTTTCATATCCAGAGGCAAAAATAGCTTTCTGTTAACAATTATTAATAAATACTGATAAATGATCTTTATAATTATGTCAAGTACATTCAAGTCTTTTGAGCATTCTGTCTATAATTTCACTAATTTTAATCCAAATAACCTATTTATACATTAATAATCAGCCTCTAAAAATTAAAAATAAATTAGCATTAATCATTAGATAATTTATCTTGTTTGGGATATAAAAACAAATGATGCATATTTGTTATAGGTGATGAATTAGAAAGCAACAAATCAACAATAATAAACATTGATGTGCAACAAAGACTTTGTTTTATTAGACAGGAGAAAAGAGTGATATACCTAAAATTAGGTTATATCACCTTTCCCACCCAGGTTTGTTTTTTAACACGTGCAATTTTAATCAAGGACTTCCCTATTGTCTGATACAAGATCCCTGAAAAGGCTAGTTTTGTACATCAAAAGAAATGGCTTTGGCTCAAAGGAAAAATATGGTTTCCTGATCTTCAAAAGGAGACACAGCCTGCCATGCTAAAATGCCAATATCACCTTTATTAAAGTGCTGATAATAGAGTATAAAATTCTACATACCTGCTGCAGTCTAGGTGCATAGTGCAAAAACTAATGTGAGCATTTTTTAAACTAAGGGATTTTCAGAGATGTACTTTATTTTGTTCAAGAATATATATATTAAAGATCCAGTGTTCAACCTGCTATCTGAATATATTACACAAACAAAAATTACTTGAGACCGTAAGGAAATACTATTATCAGAAGCAACTTACCATTCAGTAGCATTGTATGAGAACGAGCTGTTGTCCTTCTTCATGAAGAATTTGATTTCATGGAAAGTGTAGGTCCTAGTCTACTTTTGGTTTAATCCAGAAGTTTTTCTTTATATTATTCTGTGGAAAGTTTCTGCTAGTTTGAATAGATAATATTAAACTAGTCTAATTTGACTTAAATATTTGTGATTTTTAGACAAATCCCTGATTTTATAAAATATGCTGTATTATGAATATGGTATTTTGAGCTTATAATACTTTGAGATAGCTTGAATTCAAAACATACTAATGATTGCTAGTCCTTTTTTTAATTGAAAATATTTTGATTCACTAAATTTCAATTGAACTGATTAAATTCCAAAGCTGATATTTTGTGCTTACACAGTCTAATATATCTGTTTAGATGGTTAATGTGAATATATAGCATTTATTGAAAGCATATGCATTGTGTGTGAGTGTAGTGTGCATGTGTATGTGTGGAGAGAAAGAGAGAGAGAATTTGTTTTAATTTGTAGACAGCCATTGGACCTATCAACAGCATTTAAAGCTACCAGCAATAATCCTTCTGGGCTGGCTTTGAAAGTGGTAGGGAATAGAGGCAATGATCTGTAGTAGTTCCATTCCTACCTGAATGACCAATTCCAATCAGCAGTTGTTGGAGAAGAGTAATTGAGTGCATAGTTGATCTAGTGGAGAGCATTGCAGTGTCCAGTCCTCTCCCCATGTTACTTAGCATTAATTTGAAATCTTTGGAACAGATAAATCTGCCTTGCAAGGTAATAATACATAACTGCACATTATTGTCCTGCAATGGATTGGAGATGCTTTGAAGGTCTTAAACTGATGTTTGGAGGTTATTGAACTGAATAGAGAAAAACAAGTTCATATTGTTTTACTAGCAAAAGCTATTCATCATAAACCTCTAGAGTTCTCTAAAACATTTATTGTATGCCTGAATCATACTCCCATGAAGGAGCCAATCCTTCCCTAAACAGTTCTTTGTATCTTTATAGCTAGACTAATAGGTTGCTGATATGCTATCCTTTCTTCTGGTTTCACACAATCCAATTTACTGGCTAAATTTTATGCCAAATTAAACACAAGTCTCTTTTCAGTCAAAGCTAATATTCTGTTTTAAGTGCTAAGAACATTTTCTTGTCCGTATAGGCTACCAACCTAGATTTTGACTGAGTAAACATACCATGTAAACAGAGATTCTGATTTTTAACAATAGCAGCAGCAAAATATCAGCTCTCCTTATATTTGCTTCATTTCCAGTGAAATAAGAAACATTTTAAATCCTGTTTGATATAGAGTAGTGGTTAAGATGCTGGTCTAGAAACCCAGGAGACTGAGTTTAAATCCCACCTTAAGTATGAAATCCAGCTAATTGATTTTGGGCCTTCACTCTCAGACAAACCACTTCATTGGGTTATTGTAGGAAATAGGAAGCAGGAATATTATGTATGTTTGTTCCCTTGAGTTGTATATTAAAATGATGTATAAAATAATTAATGGTTAAAATATAAGTAATAATAACAATACACTGGGTTCTTAGGAAGGAATTGACAGTTGCATAAAAATAAATTACTGCATTTTTATGTAACAAATTTAAGAACAATTTATTTTATTCACATTTTCCTTCATGTTGCACAGTAGAAAGCAAATGAAGCATACTGTATTAATCATAAAGTGGTTTTTAAATGTAACATGAAAAAAGAGTTGGATATTTCATGTAATTGTGCATGTGACTTTCCAATTTCAGACCTTTGAATAGCTTTATTTATAGTGATGGTGTGTTTTCAGTAGTTTTATGAAATCGTGTTTACACATTTGTATTAAATGGATTTTAATTATTTTAGGTATCTAATCAGTTGCTGATTTATTTATCAGTACTGTTTTTTTTTAATAAGCTTACTATCAAAAGAATATTAGAGGGTGTGCTCTCAATGTGTTGATGATAATGAATATTATTTCAAAGGAGAAGAAGGAGATCAAATGGATAGAGCTTCCTATAATCTCAGCTACAGAATGCCAAAATCCTCGGGAAGGAATAGAGAATGTCGATTGTTGAATATAGTAATTCCCATTACAAAGAGAGGCTTAATAATAATTTTACATTTCATTTGTATATATTTACATCATAGGAATCATAGTTATAACTTACAAATATTCTTTAACATATTGATTGAGCTATATTTTATTTATTTAATCCTTTATTATTCACTCATGGTGAGTCTAGGCAGCTTACAGAGATAAAACCCCAAATACAAAACCTAATATACACTGCTCCCTCTAGCAACAGCTCTCAACAAACTACTTGATGGGCTCCAAATAACCTGGCGTCCCTGAGCTCACTGGTAAAACTGTGTCTTCAGGTTTCATGTCTTACATGTCTACATGCAGGTATTCAAGATAAGTCAATTTGTGTGCAATATGGTTTGTTTTATTTATATTTTCTATTTTACTAACTTGTATATAACATGCCACTGTTAAAATTAATTGTCCTTATGGCAATGTTGTTACTTCCTATCTGAAATTTGCAACAGATTTACTATTGCTTAAACCAATTATGTAATGTAATTTAAGAAAGATTCATTTCAGTAAGCAGTAAACAGTTTTGAAGGGTGCTTTCAAAGTGAGCATAAGATCTCTCTAAACCTATGGTTGAAGACCCATGACTCCCTAAAATAAAGAATTGGGTTGGGTAATGTCTCCCCAATAATTTCACTGCAGTTATGGCTGGGCAAAAATTAAATATCTGAAATAAACTCACATAACAATAAACAATACAATGTACAAGAACCAACTGTAAAATGTCAACCAAGCACATAACAATCAAAGGAAGCCCCATTCAACTGGCCCCCTAATGCCCAGGACTGGTCTTAATGGTATATGAGGCAGGAGGATCGATCGTTCCAGAGAGCAGAGGCATTCACAGAAAAGGGACCCTTCCAAAGTTCCTTAAGATGACAAGCTTTAAAAGAAGGTACTTGGAGCAGGTAAGGCTTTAGAGTTTGACACCTTGCATCATACGTGAACATCAAAAGTTTACAATCTCCTGTTAAAGTACCAGGATTTTGAGATGTAAAAAAATCAGACTGTATTCTTTCCACCTTAATATGACATATAAGCTGTATAATTCAATTGAAAATCAGACTGAAATGATTAATATAATATAATAATAATATAATAGGAAAATATTATAGTTTTATTTTCTTCCCTGAATGAAAATAATTTGGTAACCCAAACTGACTGTGCTTTAAATTAAATCTAAAAGTAAGAGAAAACTAGAAAAGCTAGAACATGGTGATCTTAAAATGTTAAACTGAAAATGTTGTAATGTTTTATAGTGTTATAATATTTCTAATAATGTGGCTACTAAAATATTTTTCATGAATATATTTTCTTATAGCAGTGAACAGCTATCCTAAATGCTATTTTCATCATCGAGATGAAAGGAGGAGAAAATGTATTTTGCTACTGACATTTAAATCCCTTGGATTTCGTTCAAGAAAAGGTTTTGGCCGAACCAAGTTCTTTTTTATTCAATTTCAAACTTGTTTAATGAGGTAGAAAAGCTTATCAACTCCTATTGCCTGGTATGAAAAATGTGTTTTAATTGGAAAAATAGCATTTGAACTTGCTGAGATGGCAATTGCAGAAATGCATGTATAGCTTTAGCCGAACCTAGTTGTTTTAAAATATCTTGAGTTATGAAGTAATCAAGGAAATATAATTTTATTTGGGCATGTATTAATGTACAATTTAGAGAAAATGCAGTTAAGTTCTGTAGGAAGTACCCTCTACTACTTTTTCTCTTTTGCCAATTTGAATACCTGTTCAATTTTAATGATGCTTTTGAAATCTATGATGACAATGAAGTATTGAAACAAATAAGAACATCACTTAGCCTCAAGGCAGGGGGTTCATCAAAAGATTTTAAAAAGCTAAATCCCTAGTGCCAAAGCTTCAGAAAATTATGTTGCAGGTAAAGTGACCATTATTTTTGCATTTGTAGATTAAGTACAAAACCTCATGTTAATGAAATATTTCTAATGATGTCAGATTACATGAAGATGAAAGTATTGAGTGATTTATAAAAGCTGGCAGATTATACAACTAATTGGTACTTTGAAATTTCTGAAATTGAAGATTTAGAACTCATAAACAATCTGATATTTATATTGGCTATTCCAAATGGCCTCATCAGTTATTCTTCCTGTCATCCTAATTAGGAAAAACAATCTTATCTGCATATTTTAGCAGTTCTATGAAAAAACTTTGTCTGTCAGACAGTTTACTTCAATTCTTTATTCAAAAACCTGTATGATGACCAGTTTTGAAATCTAAAATAGTCACAAATAAAAGTGGATTAGTCATATTTAACAAATAAAAGAGTGTGTATGAAAAAGTTGCTCATGTCTGACTATCCTGAAAGTGATAGAAAAAAGCTGTTATATGAAAATAAGAGAGATGTCAAAAAATCAGATCTCAATTGAGCTATTCTTGAAGTTAGTAGACATACTTCTCTCAAAATTTCACCATTAGGTCAGTGTTTTCTCTGCTTTTCCAGTTCCTAGAACACCTCATTAAAAAAATACTGCATTAATGCAACATGATATCCAAGTATTCTTTTCTTTCCCTAAATCCAAGATTTAAATCTTATCTTTGTGAGGTTTTAAGAGTTATGGTTTTGTTTTTTCCTCTCTACCATTCCTATGCATAAATGTAAACTACACTTTTCACTGGATTCAGTAATTGATGGGGTGCAATAGTATAAAACTTGCCATTCCTCTATCTTATTCACTGCAGCAGTGCTTAAGGAAAATAGAAAGAAAACTGTTCATAAAGTCTGCCTGGCACCGGGCAGAGCATGAAGAGCTTTGCCTGGGGCACCCAGCGCAGCTGACAGGCGGGCCCTCCTTCCTGGCAATGGAACTCTCGCCAAGGCAGCAAGCACCTCCCCACCAGACCCTCTGCTCATCCCACCAGGGCTGCACCAGAGCCGTGCGGGCTGGGCAGAGCCAAGAAAGAAAGCTGCGGGTGCATGCCCGCCTGCCAAGCCAAAGAGTCGGGCCGACCTGAGCTTGGCTTCCTTCCCAAGTCCCTCCAGCGCAAACCCGAAGGGACCACTGGGAGAGGCTGCCTGAGGCAGTGATAAGCGCCCACCCTGTTAGGGATAACAGTGTTTGCC
>BHFT01025679.1:0-29885 GCA_004320025.1 Laticauda laticaudata
CTGGCAGCAGGTCTTTCCTCTGAATGGTGACCTGCTTCCGAGCTGCTTCCCTTTATATCCGTGGGGCTGACGCAATATGTTTCATCAAATTTCTTGCCACCTTGGACCAACCAATCACAGGTAAGTATGCCAGTACATAACAATTCAAAGTCTATGATCTGTACAGGAAAAAAAAAACAATGACAAAAGGTTGGATTTGCTTGACTTTTACACAGCTTCCAGACATTCTTTCTAGAAATATGTTCTCGCTAACTATCTTGGAGGCTTAGAAATAAATAAATGATAGTTTTATCACAGAATGCTAGACATCTATTCCTCTCCATTTATTATGGATATCACCATGATACATACTATTGCTTTGGAAAAGCAATAGGTGTATCTGGTGAGATGTGTATTGCCGGTTAACTTACATTTTTTCTTTTTTCATCTGTTCAATCATGTCTGATTCTTGGAAACTGCCTAGACAAGTCCCTGAAATTTTCTTGACAGGGTTTTTTAGAAGTGTTTTGCCCTGGTTTTCTTTCAAGAGAAAATAATTAGCCCAAGATCATCCAGATGGCTTTGTGCTTAAGGCAAGACCAGAACTCATGGTTTCACTTTCTAGCCTGACACCTTAACTACTACACTAGCCAGGCTATGAACTTAATACTAGTACGTGGTAAATTATGAGAAACAATTCTTGAATTATTTCTGTTTATTATATAAGAGCATTATATTTTAATGCTCTTATTGTAAATAAGCTCACTCTAATGTGGCTAAGTTGGTTCTGTGAAGAGAGCAAGCAGAAAGTATCAAATCAAAGTGTTGGCTTGTACCGTTTGAACTCTGAAAAATTCACAGAGCACAAAAGAGAAATTTGTATATAATATCTTGTTATCAATAAATAAAACAAAAAGTTTTCCATCTTGCCTTCTTTTCAGAGAGCAAACTGAGCATTTTTCTCCTGCTATTTTTTGAGTTAAAAATGATAAGTTGCAACAAACACAACTATGCAGTCTATCCCAGCTATAGACCAGGGAATTGAGAATTTTGCAATGTGAGGTTATACATTTCATTTTAACAAAATATAATTCAGAAATTATTCAGAAGTTTCGAGGAGGGGATTCGGGCTATACCAGCATGCAAGGCTTCCACTTGCTATCACCAAGGCTTAGTAGGTATCTGTTAATACCGGTTTGTGGAGATCCGCTTGGAACCACAAGGAGCAGGCAAAAGGCTTGGGGAGGCATTTTGCCAAAGGCCAGAAAAGCATGAAGGGTGGAGCCAGATGTCTACCCAGTTGGGGGAATCAGAAATTTTCCATCCAAATGTTGCACAGCCTCTTGAGGCTGGCTAGGGCACTATGCAACACTATGCTACATTTCCAGGCCTGGTTGTTAGGAATATGAGTCACCTAACAGGTATTTGGGTTAGAAATATATAAACCAGTATAAACATTTTAATACTATCTCTTTAAGGGAATGCAAGAGCATGCAATTGGGTATGGTTTTTCAAACAGCCATAAGATGGAGCCAGAAACCTGGATTGTATTAGTCTGAGACTCAGAAGAGAAGAGAGTGTATCTTTATTTCCTTCTGTTGGAAAGTATTGCTATTGCTCCATTTTTCCTAATTGACNGATATTACTGGATTTAATGTAAGTCTGATACTTAACTGTTTTTGACATTGGACTTTGTTACTGGAATATCCCTGGATTGAAAAACTGACTGATTAACCTGTGAATGACTTTTGGACTGCTTATTCTGGACTTTGCTTAAACCTTTCTGGAAGTAAAAACCTACATTAACTGTACAGTGTATCTGTGTACTGAGTGTGTATTTTTCCAATACTACTCTCTATACGTCTCCCTCTATGCGCTCATTCTCCTAATGGGGAATTACCTCAACACTGGTCGCCAGACAGCACTGGCGAACAAGCTCAGCTCTGCTCTTACTTCAAGATCAATTCCTGACCAGGCAAGGTCTTTCCAGAGGCCACCTTCACTCCCACTGTGGTGGCCTTACGCCCTGGGGATCAGCCAGAGCAGCACACTCCTTGCTATGAAGGAGGTAGTCCTTCATTAGGCAGGGTATTGTTGAAGGCCTGTAACAATTGACTTAGAGTGGGTAACATCAGAGTGGGCACTTCAGTACTACAAACTCTCTGGGCAGGATCTGGATCAGGCCTGGGGGGAATTTCAGGATTATCAGGAGCCTTTGTCCCCAGGCCATTCTGGTCATAGTCCTTCATCGGCCACAGAGGAAGACGAGGTGAGGGATCCTTATCTATCAAGGATGAAGGTTTGAAGCTGGACCAGCTGGCATTCACAGGGCTTTTTTTGACCTGCCTTATTTAAGTCCTTGTTATTCAAGGCCAAGAATACAGCCCAATTGGATTCTCACTCCACTGCTTCTGATCCTTCCCTGGATTTTCAACCTCAGGGTGATACCTTGTTCTTGGAACCAAGGTTGTCCTTTCCAGCACTCAAAGTGATTGCCTGTCCAAACCCCCTCCCTCCCCATCAGAGGCCCTCTGGTCAGTTTTGCTGATTGATGGGAGGAGATTACTAGGGATGCCTGGGTTCTGCAGACAGTGAGGTTGGGCCTCTGCCTTGAGTTCTTCTTTGCTCCCCGGAGGTTTTTCATTTGTTGTCCCATATCAAGGGACAATGCAAGGAGGGTCCTCATAGAGACCCCATACAACATCTATTGGATATTCATGCAATCCAGGTGGTTCTAGAGGACCAAAAGAGGCAGGGATTTTATTCCAGACTCTTTGTGATCCCAAAGGCCTCGGGGGAGGGGGCAATTCTCGTCCTCAAGAAGTTAAACAACTACCTCATACAAGCACTTCAAGATGCAGTTACTCCAGACCATTCTGGAGAGCATTCGAAAGGACGACTTCTTCACATTGATAGACTTGATGGAGGCCTACCTCCATGTCTCCATCTGGCTACATCACTGCTGGTTTTTTTTTTTTTATTGCATGGGCCTGCATTACCAGTATCAGGCCCTGCCATTTGGACTCTCGTCAGCACCCAGAATAACCAAGCTGTTGGCAGCTGTAGAGGTGCACTTATGCACCCTTCCAGTGTGGATCCAGTGTTATCTGGATGACATTTTAATCCAGTTGTCCTTGGACCTCATCACCAGGAAAGACCTACAGACCACTATCCAGGTCCTTCAAAACCATGAGTTCTCCATAAATGGTCAGAAGGAGCCATTTATCCCTGACCATTTGCTTGCTTCACCTGGGAGCAGTTATAAACATGACTTCCTGTGAGGTTTTTCTCTCCCAGGAACGGTGGGCAAGCCTTGGTGAAGCAGATCCAGCAACAGCAGACAGTGGCCCTGTCATTCCTTTTGAAGCTCCTGGTCAAGATGGTATCCTATATCTCCATTGTCCCATGGGCTTGACTGCAGTCCTGTTCTCTGCAATGGTTCCTCCTGCCCTACCAAAGATCCGGCAGGAGCCATTCATTGCTCAAGGTCCGGGTTCCACAGACAGTGATCTGATCATTTCAGTGGCAATCAACAATGGTCACCTGTTCAAAGAGCCCAGCCCTAACAAAAAGATGTCCCTCAACTAGGGGGCCCTGGCCCATCTGGAGCCATCTGGCACTTGAGTGGAGATCTCTGAGACAAGACAATCTCTCCTCAAGGGTGATTGAGACAATTCAGGCCACAAGGAGACCTTCAATAAATTGAATATATGATGCTACTTGGAAGGCTTTTTGTCTTTGGTGTTCCAAGGCCAGCCTTCCTCCCACATCGGCATTGAAAGGTGATATCCTGGAGTTCCTCAGAGAAGGACTTGATAAATGACTGTCACCCAACATCCAACATAGACAGATAGCAGCCCTGTCCTCTGTTTTGACCTGGGGAAAATTGGACTCCCTTTCATCCTATGGTGCAAAGTTTCCTCGGGGGCTATGAATTTAGCCAAGGTTCTCCAAGTGCCCACCAGGGCCCCATTTGAGCCACTGAGATCAGCCAGCTTGAGTTTTCTGACAATCACAGTGGCCTTCCTTGTAGCCATCACATTGCCCAAGCGGGTTTTGGAGTTAGCAGCTCTCAGTTAGAAAGGACTTGTGTATATTCTACCATAACAGAGCGGACTTGCATTTGGACTCTGCCTTCATTCCCAGAGTAAACTCATGATTTCACAGGGCACAAAAACTGGTTCTGCCGGACTTCTGCCTGAACCCTAGCCACATTCTGGAGAAAGCGTGGCTACACTTTGTATGTGCAGAGGGCCCTCCATATCTATATTAAAAGGACTTTTAGTTTCTGTAAGACAGAGTCACTCTTTGTTTCCTTTCAGACCTCTACCTTGGGCAATAGGATCACTGGCTCTTCTGGTGCCCCATGGAGTGATGGCTCATTCCACAAGGAGTGTGGCCACGATTGCAGCTATAGAAGAGGTCTGTTGGGCTGCCACTTGGTACTCATCCTCTCCATCTATTAAGCATTATCTTTTGGATGCTTTCAACTCTACCGAAGCTGCTTTTAGCAGGAGGGTGCTACAGTGAGTGCACATGGAACAGGGAACTCAGGATCAGACTTAGGCCCTCCTGTCAGACACTTAAGCTTTGGTATGTCCCTTGCCTGGATTCTCGCAGCAGCTCAGGGAGAAGAGTTATTGCTCTTTCTTGATATACTCCTTCTCATTGAGCTGCTAGAGAATCCAGCCCCATTTGGGAAGTTATCTGTCCTGGAGTTCGAAAGGGGACCACTTTTTTTCCTTCGCTAGCGACACGTCCATTTGTCACGTTAAGTTCACCGAAAGCTGGGGAAGACTGGCAATGGAGGCGGGACTATGCAAATTGACAGACTTAGTCCAATAATATATGAGATGGAGTTAACCCTTGCCTGGACTGTCTAGCAGCTCAACGAGAAGGATCATATCAGGTAAGACCAATGCCCCTTCCGGCAAGTTTCTGAAATAAATAGGCAAATTCTGTGTAATATAAATGGAAGGTTCTTTTTTGAGTTTTGAACCAAAAAGGGAAATCAGCTGAGGATGAATTGAGCCTCCTTAATTCCACTATTTTTCAGGGATTTTGCAGAGAAAAAATGTGCATTTGCTTTTGCATGCGTATGTGTGTTGTGCCTTCAAGTGATTATTGATTCCTGGTGACTATCAGGACTAACTAAAGGAGGGTATTTGTAACATGAAAAATGATTTGGCATTGCTGGTCAAAAATGCAGAAACTGCAATTTAGTGTTTTTAAATGTGAGATCATGCACTTGGGGAAAAAGAATCCTCTGGCAGAGTACACTACATTGGGGGTACAATATTAGACAGAACAAAATAAGAAAACAATTTAGGCAATAAGAATAAACAGCATGGCCAGGCAGCTCTGAAGAGAAACAAAATTCAGGGATGTATCACTAGAGGGATCATCAGCAGGAAAAAGAACTCCTGATCTGGCAAAAATGGGTCAGATCACATTAAAATATTACATAGAGTCATTTAGTCTTACCAATGTATTGGTAAGCCTGAATAACTCCAGAGGTGGGTAGCAAACATGGTGCAAGATCTGAGGTACAAAACATATCAGGTGTCATGCCTCTGTCAGAGTCTGAATCTGAGGAGGAAGACGAACAGCTGACAAAGAGTGGAAGTGTGGCTCCGTTGGCTGTGGAGGAAACTGGGGAAAGGCAAAGTCCGGCTGGGCAGAGCAGGGGAGAGATAAAACAGGAGAGGGAGTTCAGAGGAAGACCAGGCCCACCCACTCTTCATCCTAGGACACACAGGGGGGAACAGAGAAGAGAGCAATGTGGGTTGCATGGTTTATGGGGGAAGAATTCCCTTCATTAGGCACACCTGAGAAGAGAGTTTAAAAGAGATGCAAGCTGAGAGCAGCATCTGCTGGGAACAAACATGAGTTTATCTTGTGTTGACTTCAGTTATATGTGTTCCTGGCATCCTCTCAACTGGGTTGATTTATGCTGTTCCTTCATATTTGGAATTCCTTCTCTTGCCCTGCCAGATTAATTACTTCATCTTGCCTTGATTGGACTTATAGTTAAAGTTTTCTTTTTTAAATTAAAGTTTTATTTGGTTTTTCACACACAAAAAAAACATAATACAAGTAAAACATCCTTTTTGAAAATAGCATGGTTCCGGGTTACACTTCTTTTTTTTTTTTTATAAAGAATTTTATTAATTTTTAACAAACAAACATAACATACATAACATAAAAACATTTATTCTCATATATTCTTCCGGTGTGTCGGTTGTTCATCAGTTTGTGGCATTCATTTTATAGTGTCAATAATTATATATGCATAACAATTTATATTGTCAATCCATATCCCGATATTACTAATCTTTCATTCTTTATGGGATATCAATACTTTAAACACTTTATTCTATAAACAATCAAATAATCATAACAAATTAATCTATAAAAAAAAAAAAACTCTTTATAAATATAATATTCTATTATCTTATCTTATCATCTAGCCATTGGTAAAAAAGATTCCAAATTTCATAAAATTGTTTATCTTCTTGCTCTCTAATTTCAAATGTCAATCTACTCATCTCAGCACATTCTAATATTTCTTAATAATTTCTTCCTGTAGTGGTATTTTCTCATTCTTCCAATTTTTTAGCAAATACAATCCTAGCCGCTGTTAATACATTTACAATCAAATATTTTCAATTCTTTATTATATGTGTCAGGTAGAATTCCCAATAAAAAAGTCTCTGGTTTCAAGTCCATGTGTTTCTTTGTCATTTTTCCAACCATATGTGAATTTTAGTCCAATATTTTCTAGCCTCCTCACAAGTCCACCACATATGATAGTATGAGCCAGGTATCTGTGACATTTCCAACATTTTTCAGATTTATTCTTAAACATTCTTGCTATTCTTGTCGGGGGAAGTGCCACCTGTAAACACATCTTATACAAGTTTTCTTATATGCTGTTGACATTGTCATTTTATAATTTTGAGACCATAATTTTTGCCATTTCTCTAAATCAATCCCATATCCAAAATTTTTTCCCCCAAACAATCATAGTTTCTTTAACTTGTTCTTCTTCTAAGTTAATTCCCAATAAATAACCATATAATTTTTAATCACTTGTCATCAGTACCCATCATATCTTATCTAAAATCAGTCTGTTTATCATAGAATCCTTCCATTTTAAAATCTTCATCATATCTTGAATGTATTTGCGCATATGAAAAACCAATTCATCTTTATACCTTGTTCTCTAAGTTTTGGATCGATTTAAGTCCACCCTTTTCATCTAACAATTCCCCATATCTAACTGTTTGTTCTTTTTATAAATCATAGGATAGAAAATGCTTCAATAGTCGATAACCAAACTGGAATTTTCAAATAACATTGTTTTTTTATCTTTTCCCAATTTAACCACAGAGACTCCCGTATATAATGCTTCTAAAATACCCCTGTGTTTTAGTTCCCTTGTACCATAAAAAAGCATGCCAGCCCAACAGTAAATCATGGCCTTCTAATGTCAACAATCTATGTTTTCTTAATGTTATCCATTCTTTGACCCACATCAAACTTGCAGCTTGATAATACAGTTCCCAATTAGCAAGCCAAAACCTCCTTTAATTCTAGGCATCTTGTAAAAGCTTTAACTTTATTCTCGCTCTTTTACCTTGCCATATAAACTTTAACATGATTTATTTAAATCTTCAAAGTAATCTTTTCCAAGTCTAATTGGTATTGTTGAAAAGAAATAAAATTCTAGGTAAAATATTCATTCTTATTGTTGAAATTCTCCCTTTAATGACAATTGCAAGTTTTCCCATTTCTTCCAAATCTATAATTATCTGTTGTTTGAGTTTAGTATAATTATTTTCTTTTAATGTGCTACATCTTGCCGTCAAATATATCCCCAGATACTTTAACCTTATTTGTAACTTGAATTTTTCAAAAGATCTGTCAATTCTTCTCTTTGTTTTCAATAACATATTTTTTGTTAAGATCTTTGTTTTATCTTTGTTTATCTTCAAGCCAGCCATCTCACCGTATGTCTCTAACTTTTCCAATAACTTTGGAGCCGTTTCTACGGGTCTTCCAGAATAAAAGCTAAGTCTCAGCAAAAGCTTGTAGTTTAAATTCTTCTTTTTAATTTTCATTCCTTTTATACTTTTATCATCCCTAATATTTCTATTTAACACTTCCAAAGTCAATACGAATAACAAAGGAGATAGAGGACACCCTTGTCTTGTGCCTTTTCTTATATTAATAAGATCTTGAAATTCTCCATCCATCATACATTTGCTGTCTGTTTATTATATATGGCTCTATTGCTTGAATAAATTTTCTGCAAAACCCATCTGTTCCAACAGTAACAGCATAAATCTCCAGTTCACATTGTCAAAAGCTTTTTGGCACATCTAGAAATATCAAAGCCATTTGCTTCTCAGGATGAGCCTCATAGTATTCCAAAGTGTCCAAAATTACTCTCATATTGTCTCTAATTTTCTCTTTTGCAGGAATCCATTTTGATCTGAGTGAATATAAATTATTTAAATATTTTTTCAGTCTTTCTGCTAGTATTGAAGCAAAGATTTTATAATCTGCATTCAATAAAGAAATAGATCTATAATTCTTAATTTGCAGCGGGTTCAGCCTCTTCTTTTGGAATAAGTGTAATATAAGCCTCTGTCCATGTTTTGGGTATCATCTTCTTTAACATAACTTCATTCATAACTTCTAAGAGTGGAATGCTCAATGATTCTTGAAATTTTTTATAGAATTCTGCCGGAAGCCCATCTGGACCTGGTGCTTTCCATTATTTTGTCTCTTAAATGCTTCATTTAATTCCGTCATTGTTATATTACTTTCTAACATTCTTCAGTCTCTTTAGGTATCTTTGGTAAGTTAACATTCTGTAAATACTGTTTAATTTTATCCTCATCAATATTCTCTTGTTTATATAATTGCCCATAAAAATCTTGAATAATTTTCTTTTTCTCCTTATTACCACAATAAACTTGGCCTTGATCATCTATTAGTTTCAATATTTTCTTTGATTCCTTCTCCTTTCTCAATTTATATGCTAGCCATCTACCTGGTTTATTTGCATCTTCAAAAATTAATTCTGTTTAAAGTTTCTGATTTTCTGTTGCCAGGTCTTCTTTCCCTATTAATTCCATTTTATGCTTAATTACATCCAGTTTCAATTTAATATCTTTTTCTGTGGCATTTTCTGTAATTCTTTTCAAGTCTTTTATATTCATCTTCCAAGGTTTGGAGGCTGTCTTTCCTAAATATTCTTTTTTCTTGTATATCCATTATCAAACCTCTAGCATATGCCTTCATTGTATCCCATGACATTGCATTGAGTATCCTCTTTTTGTTTTCTTTAAAGAAAAAGGCTAATTCCTTCTCCACATTGTATAAAATCTTTCTCCTTTAAAATAGTGTTTATTTAATGTCCATCTCGATCTTTTTTTTTTGTACCTTCCATTTAATTGTCATTGGACTATGGTCTGCCCAAGTATTTGTTTAATACTTGTTTCTTGGATAGTGGATATTAATTCTGTTGAGATCCAAATCATATCTAATCTGGACCATGATAAATGCCTATTAGAGTAAAAAGTATATTGTTTAGCTTTAACATTTCTTTCTCTCCAAATATCTTTTAAGGTTAATTCATCTATCATTTTAAAAAAGGATTTAGGGAGAGTCTTTCTATGTTGTTTTATTGTCGTTGTTGTATAGTCCAATTTGTTGTCCACAATTCCATTAAAATCCCCCATCATAATTATATTGACATAATCCAGTCTAATTATTTCCATATGTAGTTTTTTATAAAACTCTTCCTGTTTATCATTCGGAGCATAAATTGCAATCAGGAGTATTTTTCTATTATTATCCGTTATTTCCACCATTAATACTCTGCCGTCTTCATCCGTGTAAATCAGTTTTGCTGAAATATCCTCTTAATATAAAGACCACTCCTCTTTTCTTACATTGAGTCAGAGAAGTAAATATTTTCCCTAACTTTGGTTGTATTAACAATTGCTCATGTTGTTTTTTAATATGAACTTCTTGTAGGCAAATTATATCAAATTTTAATTTCTCTAATTATTGAAAGGTTTTCCTTCTTTAACAGCTGAGTTGAGTCCATTTATATTCATTGTAATCAATTTTTTTTCTTCCATGATTATGCTTTATATTTGGATCTAACAGTTCTCGTGGCTCTCTCTTCACGTTGTTCTTTACTGTCCATCTGTCCACCTGCCCTCCTTTCTCTTTTTCAGTCTCGGGTTGTTCCTCCATAACTCAATTAATGAGACTGCCTTCTCTACCTCCTGTCTCTTCTTCCAAAAAATTCTGCATAGAAAAGTTCTGCTTTTTCAATTGTGAATCAAATTCTATGTCTCTGCTCTTGCCACATAAAAATTAATCCTTCTGGTATCAGCCATCTATAGTTCACTTCATTTTCCAGTAAGGTTTTAGTCAGAAATCGGTATTCTCTTCTCATCTCTCTCACTCTTCTAGGTATTTGTTTTAAACCACAATCTCTTTACCTTTATGTTTCAATGTTTTTTCTCTCTACCACTTGCAGTATTTGTGTTTTGATGGATTTTTTTGTAAATCTAATATGAACTTCCTTTGGTAGTTTATTTCTCATCGCATATCTTGGATTAAACTCGATAACCTCATCTACTCCATCCATCATCTTTTCCTCTGTAATTTCCAGAACATCTGCCAACATTGCTATCATTATCGCAGCCAAATTTTCTCCTTTTTCCTCTTCTATATTTTGAAATCTAAGATAAAATTCTGACCTTTCCATCTCCCCCTCAACATCCACTTTTTTCTGTTCTACCACTGTTAATTTAGTATCAATATTTCCTATTCTTCTCCTCTCTTGTTTTTCTCTCCTCAATTTTTTGAAATCTCTCCTCATACTTCCCATCATTTGTTTAATATTTTCCACTTTTTCATCAGTCTTCTCTATTTTTTGTTCAACAGCATCTATTTTTATCTTAATATCTTGAATTCCTTGCATAAGCATCTGTAAGTTTACTTTTTCTTGTTTTTCATCTGCTTCAACATTTCTGAATTAAATGTTGTCCAGCAGATGGTGGGGAAGCAGAGGTAGAAGCGAAGATGCCAATTGATTTTTGTTTCCTGCTCATTTTTACTGCTTCCAAAACTTCAGATTCTCTTTGACTTTTAAATCAGCTAATAGAGTAGCCAATTATAGTCCAAAATAAAAAAGGTCCAATAATAAAAAGTCCAAAACCAAAGAGGAAGAAGGGAAAAAAGGAAAAGAGAAATCTTCAGGTTCTTCCTATACCCTAATCCAATTGAAATAATCCGCCATAAAAAAGAAAAATGGAAGAAGAGAGAGAAAAAAAAAACAAAAAATTATTCAAAAAGGAAAAGCAAGGTGATCCCAAAAGCATAGATGAAAGGAACAAAAAAGTAAGAACAACAAAAAAAAAGAAAAGGAAAAAAAATCTAAGGCTTTCCCTTTAAAATAAAAAGCAAAAATACTAGAAAGATTTACAAAAAATCTGGCGAGCGGAATTTCACAAGTATATATATTATATATATTGCACACTGCACTTTATTTCTTATTCAAGGCTCTTATTATGACTCTCTTCTCCAGCAGCTTCAAAGCCAAGTCTCAAATGTTGAAATATTGATAAGAGTCCAAGAAAGCACCTGTAATAATATTTTACTAAGTTCTCCCTCTATCTTATCAAATTAAAATGTCCTTGAGAGAGATGTTTATAGACTTTTCTCCCCAGTTCAAATAAGGTATTTTCAAGCCTCTAGTTGGCAGTGTTGCAGCATTCTTCATACTCTTTCCCCCCCAGCCAGGAAAAAGAAAAAAAAAATTTATAAAAGACTCAAACAAAAAAAGAAAAATAAGAAAGAATAAACAAAGGGAGCCTCTATCCTAAAGAGAATTAATTGTATCAAAGAAAGCATAAAAATATATATAAAGAAAAAATCAATCCGGTTACCTGCAAAGTCACATTAAAGTCCTCAGTAAAAATAAAAAGGATAATGAAAAAATCCAAACCTCAATTGACATCTCTAGGAATAAACGCCGCTCAACCAGTTCCAGGTCAAACCAAAAATAAAGTCACAGATTTCTTCTTTGTTCAAGGTGTCCTTTCAAACAGTCTATTTGCAATTCAAAAAGGATTTCTCACCCACTCGACACACACTCGCTCAAAGCACTTTCTTTCGGAGCTGTCCCGGCTTCAGCAGCTTTGGAGGCTGTCTTTTCGCTTCCAGCAAAAGGGCTTCTCCCGGATCAAACCAGAGATTTTGCGATATCTCTGGATCCTGGGACTGTGCCCTTCACGATCCCCGTCTCTACGGGACGGTTAGGTCCGTTAGGACCGACCAGGGGCGAAAATATCAGCTGCGATCTCAGAGCCCCGAGATCGCAGCTGTAGCACCGAGACGAGGCTCCGCCTTCTCCTTGGTTACACTTCTTTATACAGACACAAAATCAGTTTCATGCTCATTTTTGTGTTCTTATTTCCATATCTTATTACTATTTTGCATTATCTACATAGTTTTTCCCCTCTTTTAATCTTCTCAATTTTATTTTGATCATCTCATCTCAATTCAAATCATTATATTTATACTTTTGTCTGTCCTGTTTCAATTTCATATTATCTTTTCTCATTAAACATATTTTATCCTGTAGTTCCTAATTGGACTATTGACACCTTTATATCTTTTAATTTTATCCATTCAACTCTTATAAACTTCAATATATGCTTTAAGGTTGTAACATTCAATATAATACATAATACATAACTTCCAATCGAATTCTGCTTGGTACATTCTTATAATACACACTATATCTTTTAAAAAGGATTATAAATATATATAATTAAAACCCTCATTCCATTCCAATTCAGTTCTATCATTAATATTCATTAAGTCTTAATATCCTTAACATTTCTTTTCAATTAAATATCATACTTCTTGAAGACATGTATAATCTCCATAATTAATTTTTCCTTTATTTCTCTTTCACATATATTTTATAAATCATTAAATATTAATTTTATTACATTTATTTATTGACAAACATTCCACTAAATTACGATAACTATTTTATCAAACTTTTTAATGATACATTGTTTCATATTTTCTGAAATTAAAAAAAAAAAGTATTTTTCTAATTTCTAATATAACAATACTATCTTATGTACCTTTGCAGAATCCCTTTTTCAATTAGATTTTCACCCATTATCTCTAAATAGGCTCTGTTTCTCTATATCTTGTTTCTGTCCTTTATAACTTGTTTTCCTTTCTTTCTTCCCTCTCTTCTTCTCCCTCCTCTTTTTACCCCCTTGTCTCCCTACTTCTAATTCTCTCTTCTGTATTTCTTTCTTCTGTTGCTTTCTGATTTTATACTTATTTTTCAATCTATACTTTTGGGGGGGTTGTTTTTCCCAGTCTTAAACTTTCCATTCTCTTTTCCCCCTTTCCTTTTTTTTCCCACCTAAGACTATTTGTTCATTAAAGATGGCTTCTTCTTTGTCGCAATCTTCTTGTTCTGCAAGCATTTCTTGTTTCTCATTGTTCCAAATCTCCATTTCTAAGAACTGAAATATTAAGCCAAAAGAACCCCTCCCTCCTCGTGCATCTTCTTTGTACTTTTTAAATTCCATTCTCAACTCTTCTAAAATGGAGCCATTTTAAACACTTTTAAAGAACCACCCAATTGATTTTAGTCATTCAAATGCAGTAACCAAGAGTCCAGAAATCACCAAGTAATCCTAATAGTCCCAAACTATTTCTTCTTATTTCTTTTTTCACTTTCTCTTCCTGGGGTTTTACTATTTTGTTGTCATGTTTCAGTTAAAAAGTACCTTTTAGAAGTCTTGTTAAATTTTTACTGTGAGTTCTTTTTAATTCCAGGCAGTCTCCTCACTTCCAGATCCTGCCCTTTTATTCTTTTTCTCCGCATTCCTGATTTCAAAAGCTTTTAATTATCCAGAAATCTTTATTATCCCTTTGACTTTTTATTTTCAGCATTAAATGCCTACTAATATCAAAGTGGATTTTTTTCCAATTTCTTGCTTAAGTCTCTTAGCTGTCAGTATAGGAAAAGGAAGAAAAAACAAATCCTTTCCCTTTTCTCTCTCTTTCACTGCTTAAAGATCTTCTTTGAGAACAGTATTAATTTTTTATAGTTTAAATTACAGGGTACCTTATTTGTTACTTTTGCTGTTTGACCCGGTCAACTAAAACTTTCTCATCTTATCTTCCTTCTGCACATTCTTTTCCAGTCGAATTCTTCTTTGTGGTGGCCATTCCTGGCCACCACTACAACTGCCTTCGGGAAAGGAAGTAATGGCCAATTGAAGAGGAGAGATGCAGCTCTCCTCATCCCTGCAGGCAGTCTCCCCCTTTTTCACCACCTCTAAGGGGTGGCTTCACTCCAAAACCAGCCAGCTTGGGGCGCTCCAGTGGTGAGCACAGATCGAAACCGCGCAGAGTCACGGTTTCGGTCTGTCGCCGAAGAAGCTCAAACTGGAAGTCCTTGTTAAAGTTTTTGTTTGCAGCGTTTTGGATCAAGAACATCGGCGCATAATCTCAAACTGACAGAAGAGAAATTCAAAAGTAGAAAATATTACTTCACAGAAAGAGAACATAGTAGAAGCTTAGAACCAACTTCCGAAAGAGGTAGAAGAGGTAGAACTGAATTTAAATATGCTTGGGATAAACACATGTCCATCATCCAACTAAAATTTTGAAAATAAAATAACAACAAAATAATAATAAATTAATTAAAAAGAAAAAATATCAAGAAAAACCTCAAAGAGCAGACTCAGTGAAACCAGGGGTGGGATTCAAATTTTTTAACAACTGCTTCTGTGGGCATGGCTAGGTGGGTGTGGCCATCTGACTGGGTGGGTGTGGCTTCTTTTTTGAAGCACCCCCTATGTTTTTCCCTCTTGGGTGGCATTTTTGCTCCCAGAAGGCTTCCCTGAAGCCCAGAAAGCCCAATTTTTGGGCCTTCTGGGCCTCAGGAAAGCCTCCTGGGGGTTGTTTTTCTCCCAGGAAGCTTCCCTGTAGTCCTGGAAGGCAAAAAAAGGAGCCGGGGAGGGTGCACAGCTTCCTGCACACCTCTCAGGGAAGCCTCCTGGGGGATATTTTTGCTCCCAGAAAGTTCCCCCCCATTCCCCTGCCCAAGCCCCCGTGCCTCTTTTTGCCTCCTGGGCCTCAGGGAAGCCTCCTGGGTGAAGCAGTAAGACAGTGAGGGTGATCCCGGCACAGTGATCATTGGAACAGCTGATCATTGGGAGGGGGAAACAATACCTTAAGGAGTGACTGGGTGGGGGCAACGTTCCCTCTAAGCTGCACGCGTGTGCAATTGCGCACTGGTGTTACAGTCTCCGTGCACAGACATTTTGCGCTGCACACAAAAAATAGAAATCCCACCTGAAGTGAAAATAAAATAAATAAATAAACATATATAAATATTCAGTCTGTGGCTGTACTATTTTGGAATGTGATTCAATGAGCGAGGGAGGGGCAACTGGTTTCTCTAGCCAATGATGTGATTCACATATGTACTGATGCACCGAATCAACGTGATTGACAATGACAACATAATTATGTGCCACCTGCCACATTTTTAGCTAGCCAAATGGTGACTAAAGAGAAGACACGTGTGGGCTGCTTTTGTTTAAACCTTTATATAACAATGGCAAAACGAATGGGCATTGACACATCCCCTCACAAAGCCAAAGTTTAAAAGAAATGCAGTTCTTTTAAGGTGGAATGGCTGTCTGAGTTTGTCGTTTGTCTTCTTTTTTTACACTTTGACCCAGATATTTTTTCTTTTTCGAGCGAGAAAGGTCTGCTCTGCAAAACAGGTTGTGAAGCCAAAGTAGCAAGCGAGTTTTCAGAAGGAAAAATGTGGACAGAATGGAAGCTGGAGTACCTCAAGCGTCACATTCAGCACAAAAGTCATTTGAAAGCAGTTGAAATTGCACACAGATGTAAGATGGGAATGGGGATCGGTACCTTGTTGGGGGAAAGCACCAAAGACCGAGAGAAGAGGAACGAGCTATCACTTGGAAAGAAATCCATCCCAGAGCAAATTAAAGTTCTCATTGACAATATTCTGCTAGCCATCAGCATGAATGCATCTATGCTGTTGGTTCAACAAATTCACAGTCACATGGCAAAGTATGTGAGTATACCAGAAATCTGGCGTAGCAAAAATTACGCCTTTGAATTTTTGTATTCAATAAATCACAAGGTGCAGAATGAGATGGTGTGTAGTGATAAAAAGGCACCTTGGAACACCCTCATCGTAGATGAGAGCACAGACATAACAGTGCACAAAATGCTGGTCCTGTATTATAAATACAGGGAGGAAAATAACATTAACCATAAAACTGTGTTTGGTGGCATCATTCAGCTGTCAGCCTGCACTGCTAANTGAATTCAATAAATCACAAGGTGCAGAATGAGACGGTGTGTAGTGTTAAAAATGCACCTTGGCACACCCTCATAGTAGATGAGAGCACAGGCATAACAGTGCACAAAATGCTGGTCCTGTATTTTAAATACAGGGAGGAAAATAACATAAACCATAAAACTATGTTTGGCGGCATCATTCAGCTGTCAGCCTGCACTGCTAAGGATATTGTGTAAGCAATACTTCAGTTTTACATCAAGCATGAACTGGACCTGCAGAGAATGGTGATGCTGACCTCCGATGGTGCCTCAGTAATGCTACAAAAACACAATGGAGTTGCAGCTTTATTAAAGTGGCAAATATCACACCTAACTGAACAACACTGTGTGGCCCATAGAGAGGACTTGGGCATTGATGCGTGGAAAGATGTACGTTTGATGCGTGATGTGGAAACTCTTCTTAGAACAGTTTATTCCATTTTTTCAAGATCCACTGTGAAGAGGGGAAAACTTGAAGACCTCACAAAGATTATGGATGAGGATACCTTGCCATTCAGGCCTCTGAATGAAGTACGATGGCTGTCGCGGCACCAAGCTGTGAATGCTGTTCTTAAGAACTACTCTGTGCTGGAAGAATACTGCAAGAAAGAATCCAGTGATGACAGAGATCCAGTGGCAAATTACTGTTACAAAAAGCTGACTGATTCAAAGTTCAAGGTTACTTTCGTTGCTTTGGGAGATGTTTTGGATGAGCTAGCACACCTCTGTCTTTCTTTTCAAAGACACAACCTGACTGTGATGGAAGGGCATGATTTGCAAGAGCAAAGATTCAGAAGTTGCGTTCCCAATACTTGACAGATGAAAAAGATGTTCAGTGGAGTGACCGTGTCAAAGAGGCAGTGAGGGCCTCATCTGCTGATGGCAGAAACACCAGTGAGATTACTCATTTTATTGGTAAGCTCTGTGATCACCTGGATGCTTGTTTTCCAGAGGATGAATTAAAGGAGTGATCTGCATTTGACATTGAAGCATTGAGCTCAGACATCAGTTTTGACTATNACTGCTTTGCAAGAGCAAAGATTGAGAAGTTGCGTTCCCAATACTTGACAGATGAAAAGGATGTTCAGTGGAGTGACCGCAGAAACACCAGTGAGATTACTCATTTTATTGGTAAGCTCTGTGATCACTTGGATGCTCGTTTTCCAGAGGATAAATTAAATTAAATTTGACATTGAAGCATTGAGCTCAGACATCAGTTTTGACTATGGAACAGGAGATGTTGCCACACTGGCAAAGAAGTATGAGGCCATTCTTCATCACACACATTCTGTAGAGGTCATTAACAGTGAATATGTTGAATTCAAGTACATAATG
Organism: Laticauda laticaudata; assembly: GCA_004320025.1. Lineage (NCBI taxonomy): Eukaryota > Metazoa > Chordata > Lepidosauria > Squamata > Elapidae > Laticauda > Laticauda laticaudata. The sequence continues at coordinate 17,770 of BHFT01025679.1, forward strand.
AGGCAAAAACTTAAACAAGGCTCAATCAGCACATTCTCAGATGGTGGCTGCAACACTAAAATGTGAGGAGCTAAAAAACATCTCTCAGCTGGTGGATATTTGTGCTACGTTTCAAGCATCCAGTGCAGATTGTGAAAGAGGCTTTAGTTTTATGAATCGTATCAAAACAGCATCCAGAAATCGCCTTGGAGTGGCACATTTGGATCAGCTGATGCACATAAAGTCAAANCTACATTTCAAGCATCCAGTGCAGATTGTGAAAGAGGCTTTAGTTTAATGAATCATATCAAAATAGCATCCAGAAATCGCCTTGGAGTGGCACATTTGAATCAGCTGATGCGCATAAAGTCAAAGCCGCAAGCAGATGAGGCCATCAACCTGGACAAAATGTACAAACATTGGAGAGATGAGAAAAACAGACAGGAATGTTAAGGTGAATATTAATTTTTCAATCAGATTTGTGCTCATCTATTATAGTTTCGGTCAGTGGTGGAGAACTATTTCGGCACTGAGTGCTAAAACAGGACTGCACATGTGCACGCCAGAAACAGGAATCTCAGCTTCCTGGTGTGCATCTGGTTTCTAACATGCACTCATGAGCAAAGACCAGTTGCCCAGCATGTGCATGCATGCCAAAGAGCTGCTCTTCCAGTTTCCAGCAATCCCCCATGCATGAAGACTAGCTTGCTGGTGCACACATGATGCTGGAACCCAGAATAGCAACAGGAGATGGCTGGCAAGATGGCTCTGCATGCCACTTCCAGCACACATGCCATAGGTTCACCATCAGAGGTCTAGGTCTTCCTGCTTGTGAAAGTTCAGATGTAAAGGCCCTGTCCCACTGGCTGACGGATGCAAAACATTCCTGCATAACAGGACACAGCGGATGAGCAAAATTTCGGGGGTGGCTCCATCCGTTGTCATCCGCTCCAAAAAGTGGCAAAAATTTGCATAAACAGAACGGAAAAGAACAGAAAAGAACGGACGTGGGTAGTATGTAGCGGGGATGTTAAACGGATGTTCATAGGAAGCCTAGCGGATGTATATCGGATGCAAACTGTTCACTGTGCATCCTTTCTATTTCTGTGCTACTAACGCTGTGTAGATGTTCCGTGTACCTTTTGTTTCCTCCCTCTTTCTGTTTTCAGATGAAGCAGATGTGAGTTGAGGGGATGCCCAGAGGATGCAGAGAGGATACAGCGGACGTTTAACGGATGATAAAAGGACATAGAACGTTTGTTGCTCGGATGTCGCAGATTTACATTGTACACAGAGGAAAGTTCATCCGTTCACAAAGTTTTATGCAGCTCAAAACTTCTTGCGCGGATGAAATCTCAGTGGATGGATGCTTGACGGATAGAGCGTATGAAACACGTATGCAATGAGTACACAATGGATGCATAGCGTTTTCCAATGGATGGCAAGCATTTTTTAACGTTTTACATCCTCTTTGCATCCATGTGTGCAGTGGGACATGGACTTAATAGAGCAGGGGTGTCAAACTCAAAGCTCCATCCCGTGGGGTGATTAAATCAAGCCAGTGGGGCCAACCTGGAAATAGCAAAGGACTGGCCCATGGTGGCGAGGGGACTACAAGAGATCCATCCATGTCTCATTTTCACTCTGCGGGTCAAAATGGGGATCAGGCAGATGGCTGTGGCTCCACCTATGCCCCATTTTGGCCAGCAAAGTGTTGCAGGAGATGTCTAGCCATCTCCCCCTCCTGGCAGTCCATGGAGGAGAATTACAGTGCTGATCTGGCCCTTGAAGAAATCCAATTTGACACACCTGTAATAGAGAAAAGGACCTTCACCAGGATATAAGCAGGAAATCTGACTATTCTGGAGTCCATTACTGCAATAAGTAATGAAAATATATTATAAATCTTGAGAAGCTATGACATGAATTGCTTTGATTTGGTGTTAATTATTCTTGTGCTCAGTTGCTGCTTGATAAATTTCAGCCAGCCAAATGGAACTCAGACTTCAAATATAAGCCTTCAATATGAAGTATTAAGATCAATTAAAGTGTATTGGCCATGATGTTGAACTAGGAACAAGGAAATCCAGAACCCTCCTCAGAAACAGAAGCTTTCTTCATCTCAACCCTGTCTATTTACTAAACTACTGATCAGGCATGATTGATGACAGATCATTACTTTCAGTAGAAGCTCCATCCTGCAGTGGATTGATTTAAGCTAAAACTAATAATATATAAGGTCTTGAATTTATGAATAGATGAATAGATCATTTTCAAATGTTGATTCTTATTCTGGTAATGCTAAAGGAGGAAACTCAGTTTATTTTTTATGTGTCACTATGAGTCTGGTTCTAATGCCGCACTCTTGCTTCTGCAGAACAAGACCATTGTACTTAGTTTTTGGGATTGATTTAACTTCAAATAATAATTAAGTTTAGTGGTAGTATTGTTAATAATCACTTGGCTTTCAGATCATGATTTGGTAGTAATTCAGCGGTAGATTTACCTGCAGTACACCATTCCATGATATTATTATATTTAATCTCTTTTTCGGTTGACACTTTCTAACCACAAAAATACTAACATCTATGTTATTTTCATTTAATGATTTTGTGTTTCATAGACTTATTTTGAACTACTTTGGACTTTATGATCATTAAAAATCATAGATATTACAATAAAACATTAAAATGAAGCACACAATTTTTTCTATTGATTCATACATATTGTGCAGTTGTGTTGAGAATAAGAGGGACTTTAATCCAATTTTTTTTCCAGTTTGATACATTTTACTCAAAACATGATAAAATACAGCCAGTGCCAGTTATTACCATTGATATTATTATTTGTTCAAGTTTAGTTGCCAAGATGGCAAGCAAATCCCAATTACCTCAGTTTGCAAATAGAATATCATTTTTTTTAAATCAACTGCTAATTTTTCTAGAGAGGCGAAAAATAAAAACCTGTTAGTATTTTTTTACATGCTTTTAGTTTAACTTCTAAATTATTTCAAATTTTACACACACACACAATTGTTCCAAGTGAACAATTGAAATGAGATTATATTGTAGTAAATCCTTTTGAGGTCTTCAGATTGTAAAACAATTGTGATTTTCAGTGTACAATAGAGTAGAGTTTCTCTAATTAATCTTATTTAAGAAGCATGATCATGGCCTCATATGGTATCACCAATTTCACACCATTGCATTAGTTCTTATTGTGGAAAAAAATCATCAATCTATTATCTAACTGCTATTATGTCTAGATATATAAATAGATGTGTGTGAATTTGGACTTCATTTAATTTGATTGCAATCACTGAACTCATCATCACTTGAACAGTGGTTGAATGCATTATTGTTGAATGAGGTTTTTCTATTTCTATCACAGTAACATATTTAATATATTAATCTATTATTTCTGACCTCCTTTTTAGGAATGCCAAGCAACAATGAAAAAAGAAAGAAGTACCTGTCAACAAACAAACAAAATAGTTGACTGAAGCAAGATACAGAGAGCAAATTCACTCACTATTGATGCTCAAGGCCTTCAGGTATGATTTGCCACTGTCATTTTTCAGTATTTGTATAGTTACCATTAAAATGTTTTCTGTAGTTACAGATTCGAAGTTAAGCTTGGTCACAGGTTGGATTACAGATAAAAGCATGAGCATACACTGAGCATATCATATTGAATAGTAAACTTTTATCTTAACTTACTAAAACACTTCCCCAAGTTTTTACATAAAAGGATAACTGTATGATTCTGCATATATGACTCTTTTATATGATATGTTTAATAATATAATTACTAAGATAATAGCTGGCTTTTGTACCTATAATATTTTTGCCATATGTCTAATTATAATATAATTTATAAATCACATTATTCTATTGTACTTAAAGGAACAAAATATTCTCCAGGTGTCTCCATGGATCTTTTGTTAGAATGAAAGCAATATACACTGCTAACAAAGAGAACATTTTTATAATACTTTATAAATGGTACACAGTGAAATAGATCTGGCAGATTCTACAGTTCTTTTTCTAAAAATGCCATCTGCACAGGACTTTCATGCTGGCTTTTCAAAATTGGTAGAACATCTTGCTTTTAAACTTATTAATTAATTACTTTAATAAGGTAAATTATTTAATGGATGTCATTCACAGCTGTATTGGCATGTACGTTGTGATCAGTTAATTTATTTCAGCTGTTGTCTTGGATGTTGAATATTTGGTAAAATAGGGCCTCAAGTAAGATATGAGTCACATTAGAATATAAATTATGTCCTACTGAGTTATACCAAATAAATCTAGCTTAGGTCAAAGTTTATTATTCTGTGTCATACGGAATAAACGGGTGGATTCAGGAAGCTTGAAGGCATGGACAGCAAGGTCAAATCCTCAGTTCTTGGTTAATCTTTATTATGGCCTTAAAATAAGGAAACATACGTAATATACAATAAATATGTAAACCAGATGTACAGAGAAACACATACACATTTTATCTAAAATCTTTAGATAAAAATAAGTATATACAGTATAAAACGCAAAACTAACAAAGCAGCAATAATGAAATACAGATAGTCCTTGATTTATGAACAAAATTCAGCTCAAAATTTATGTTGCTAAGTAAGACATTTTTTAAGTGAGTTTTTCTCCATTTCACAACTTTTCTTGCCACAATTATTAAGTAAATCATTGCAGTTGTTAAATTAGTAACTTGGTTGTTAAATGAATCTGGCTTCCCCATTGACTTTGTTTTCCAGAAGGTTGCAAAAGGGGATCACATGACCCCCAAGACATTGCAACCATAATAAATATCAATCAGTTGTCAAGCATCTGAATTTTGATCACTTGACTATGGGGATGTTGCAACAGTTGTTAAGCGTGAAAAACAGTTATAACTCTACATGGTCACTAAATGAACTGTTGTAAGTTGAGGACTACCTGTAATACAAAGAATGTTGATTGCCAATATTAGTGTAAGGCATCCAGAAAGTATCCATGATATCAATCACTCCGAGACATTTCTCTCCAATTGATTTATTTAGAAACAGATCTGGCATGTCAAAGGCAATTTTCCAAGTGAAATTATTTTCGCTTGTTACACAGAATCCACCTTCTCTACTCCCTTTTCTCCTCCCACTTCTACACTTCATAAATCACGAGAACCAATTAACTGCCACTGGAATTTCTTAATATGACATACAGAATAATCTTGAACTTTTCAACTCCTCCAACTCTCTTAAAAAATGTGGTAGCTGACTTTTAAAGCTGACAATTAATATTCTTCTATCTAAATGGATGAATAAAAGAGAGGCACTTAGAGCAATCTGAGATTGTATGTCAGAATCCTATTCAGTCAAAGAAAAGTTTCAACTTTGTAATGGGATAGAATAGGAGGGAATATGAGATTCCCTGTAAAGAGAGTAAAATAATTGCTTGTTATACAGGGATTTCTTATGGGTGTAAAAACTGATGTAGAGGGATATTTGTTTATAAGTCCCACAGGATAGAAAAGTTGGCCATGTCAACTTGATCAAGGCAAGGTCTTGCAAATTGAATGGAAGAAAAAATAGAATGATGACATATGCCCATTTGAAAAATAAATCCATCGAGAGTGCAAATGACTAAACTATTTGGACATCAGTATCTGTATCAAAATACCTGAGTGCTTCCAAATCCAAGTCCAGTTTGAAAGTCTTGATTAGCATATTGTGGGTCCTGTAAGCTGGTGAATTACTCTTGGCAGGCCCCAGTAGATAGGCTTTCACTGCTATGATGCTCAACTTATGAAATGCTCTTCTCCTGGAAATGAGATTAGTGCCATCTCTTTCAATTTCAAGACACCCAAGGTTTCATTATGGAATCCTGGAATATCACAGGGGAGAAGGAAGATCTTTCAGGGCTATTTTGTTACAATTTCACATCATCCTGTATTGCTCCTGTGTTTTAATTATAGTTTTTATAGTTTTTGTAGCTTTTAAATATGACTGTTTTTATATACCTATTGATTTTCATTTTAAAATAATTGTCTATCACTTCATGTCAATTTTTTGTAAAATAGGCAGCCATACAAATATGATAAATAAATAAATATTAAATATTATATTTGAGACATACTGATCATGATTCAAATGCTGACAGATCAATGATTAATAGCTTTTAATAATCCGATCCTCCTTAAATTTCTTCAAAAGCATATAATGTGATGGCTAGCACAAAGCTACTGTGATTGAATCCCATAGTTCCAATATGTACTATGTGAAATACTTTTATCAGTTCTAAATCTCCCAATTTTCATTCTTAATTGTTGATTCTGTGGTAGATGGATAAAACTTCTGCCAATATTTTCCATGTATTATTATTTCTCTTTTTGTTCACTTTCTTTCTAAGCTAAAAGATATCATTGGAGTAGCCATTCATTATAGAGGAACCACTTCTAGATACCTTATTATTTTAGTTTAGTTACACAGTACATTATTCCAAGTACAGTATTTGCGTATAAATCTACACTATACTATATACAGTAAAGATTTTTGCATGACATTTTGTTGTTTTTCTTCTAAATATTTTAGGCTGTTATATTTTGAATTATGTATTATAAAGATGTCTTCCCTTTCCTCATCAGTTACTGCTAAATGAAACCCCAGTTTTGTGTATGTGCAGTTTCTATTTTTAAAGCACACTTGTTCTGCCAAATTTGTTCTGCCATCCTATGCATAAGTTTAAATTACTGGCTGAATTATTATTTGATACAAAGATATTCATAAAATAGCTCCACCTTAAATAAAGCTGATATAGGAATTAAATTGTGTACCTGAAACCCTCAGTTTATGACTGTTTCAGTGACTGAAGTTTCAGTGGTGCTAAAAAAAAGTACCGTGTGACCAGTGCTCTCACTTTTATGACCATTTCAGGTTCCTTCCTATCACATGATGGCTATACGGGCATCTGAAAAGCAGAAATGTTCATGACAGTTGCATATCCTAGGATTGCATGATTGCTATTTGCGACAAGCAGAAGCAATAGGGGAAGCCAGATTTTCTTAATAACTTAATGACTTAATAATCACAGAAAAGGTTGTAAAACCCAGCACAATTCACTAAATAAGCACATTGTTTTGTGACAGAACTTCTGTCAAAATTGTAAATAAGTCAAGAACTACCTATATCTAAGTTATTATCTGAAGTATATGATTGATCTTCAATACAAGTAAACAGTTAACAACCAGAACAAAATCGTTGAGAAAGGAAAAAATATCATAAATAGGATAACTTATATTTCAACTTTGATTAAGTAGAAAAGATAAAGGTGAAAGGAAAAAAGAATAAAGAAAACAAAACAACACATGAAGATTTTATACAGGCACATAATGTGTTTATGTTTTTATGCAACCATTTAAATAAAGGGTAATATTATATTATATGAATCTTAATTTGAATTTTGGAATACCTGCTTAGAAAACTTGTATTAAACTGAGATTTTTCTCTTCTGTTTACTCTTTATCACATATAAAAAACATAATTTTCTGTTCATTTATTTTGGTAATATATTTCTTCTAACAATATTCACTATGGAAGGAATAATTTATCCATGAAGATTTTTAGTACTGAATATTTTTAAAAAGCATAGTAATAAAGGGCTATGCAGGCAACTCAGTGGCAGAAAGGATCATTTCTTATGTGCAACTGTTATTAATCATAGTTAAGCGCATTCATCTTATTTCTTTCCAGCTTAACCAGCATAATGATCAGGTTTATTATTTCTAATTAGAGGAAGTAATATATCATGTATAAGCTTAAGATGAGTATCATTAATTAACCTGAACCCATAGAGAGTTCTAAGAGACAGTCAATCTTTGTCACAATGAAAACCACTGGTTTATGCTTCATTCAAAGGAATAAACAACCCTGGAATTAAACTAAATAAATAACATTGATTAAATTTCTAAATAAGCATTAAAGATGTGACAGTTGTTGAAAAAAGCTGTGATTTTATCTACACAGAAACTTATATGCCTCATAGATCTTCCTCTCACTAATGCAGTGATTATCCAAATTGTGCTCACTGAATCCTGTCTGAATTCCCAACCTGCTGGAATTTCCATCTCCCTTATTCACAAAAAGTCCATTTTTATTTGGATTTAAAATAGACAAAACTGTATGTAAACCCATTAGAAAAAGCAAAGAAAATGTATTTTGCACCAAAAAATTATCCTCTTTGATAAGCTCTTGGATTGTCTGATTTGGTTCTAAGAACATCAATAATAAAATTTATAGAAGATATTTTTGTGGGTTTTTTTATGCAACATACTTCTGTTAAATTTCTTACAAATGTTCAAAACAGTATATTGTGTAGTATTTGATGCAAAAGGTAGATGCCTACATTTCTGAAGAGTCAAATTGTTAGAAGCTATATTTCAAGAATGTCTGAAGGGCAATAACTTTAGGCACACTTAAAATTAAGATTATTAAAATATATTTCATTAATATTCTTGATATTTGTGATTTTTCATACATGAATGTACTAATTGAAAATATATGGAGAGAAGGACAGACTAGAATTTATGTGGTATATAAACATGCACACACACACACACACTCAAAAAATTGCCTAGAGGTCTAGTTCGTATACGTAGAGAGCTTACTGTGTATTATATTAGTAATTAGTAATATATTATTTGAAGAAAATTGAATTGTTTTCCTTTGAATTCTTTAAATTTAGATCACACCAGCTTCAGGTAGTCAACCACTTCTAGTTTTTGTTAATCCTAAAAGTGGAGGAAAACAAGGAGAAAGGTATGTGTTTCTTGATGATCTTGCTAAGAGCTTACATCAGTTTGATTTAGAAAGAAAACCAATTCATTTAATTACTTTTTGAAGAGAAAAAAAATGAATGCATGTATTTTACATGTTGTTTTCCAAAGCTACTTAACACTAATTATATAGAACAATGTTAATAATAAGATGATGTTGAACTATGACCAATTTGTTAATTAGATTAGGTGATGTTTCTATTTCTACATTTATTTAATTACCTACAGTTAAACCCTTTTCTTATTTGGAATGTTTCAAATTGAAAAATTGCCCCATTTTTGGTAAGCTCTTGGCTTGTTGAAGCAGTTTATTTTATAGACCACAATAAATAAGCCTGTAAAGTAAATATTATGAGTACAGGCATAAAATTCCATTACAAGTGGGCTTTATAATTATAACTAGCTGTGGTTATTGGGGTTCATGTTGCAATATCTTTGGAGTTCAATTGATAATGCTGTTGGATTTGTGACTTCTCTGGACCTTCTGTTCCTTTTGAATATTTCAGTTATAACCAGGGGTGGGATTCAAATTTTTTAACAACTGGTTCTGTGAGCATGGCTTAGTTGGTGGGCATGGCTTGGTGGGCATGTGATTGGGTGGACATGGCTTGGTGGTCATATTATTGGCTGGGTGCGGCCAACTCAATATCACTCACATCGAGTCACGCATCTCCTCACCTGGCCTCTCGTGACTGTGGGGAATGGTGCAATAGTTGTAAGTATGAAAAAGGGTCATAAGTCACTTTTTTCAGTGCCATTGTAACTTTGAATGGTCACTCCACACAAGCAAAATACCAGCAAAGGAGGGGGAAAAAACCTCCAGAGACATTCCAGAGACAGGAAGTCTAGTCTTGCCAAGAATGTAATAAAGGTTAATGGAGAGGCAGTTTCTGTAAGCAACACTAGAATGTTTCCTTCCTGCCTTCCTTACAGGATTAGGCCAGTAATTTCTTTTAACAGCTGGTTCTCCGAACTGCTTAGGATGTTAACAACCGGTTCTAGAGAATAGGTGCAAACTGGAAGAAACCCACCCCTGGTTATAACATTATTTCAGCCACCTTTCCTTTTTTAAAACTTCTGATATTTTCCATGACTTCATTGGTTGATTCTGCAGTCTTCTTTTAAAGGAACGATATATATTTTATCTAAAAGATAGATAAACTATCAGCACTTTAGTTTATATTCTTACTACTATTCTTTCTTTTTCCTAATAACAGATTTTTGTATTCCTTTGATTTTTTTCCCCCTTGTCCAGGATCACAATATCACAAGAATTATTTCTTGAGAGCTGTATTGCATATTCATGGTGTGTGTGTGTGTGTGTGCGTGCGCGCGCGTGCACGCGTGTGTGTGTAAAGTAAGCAACAAAAAAGATGGTATAGTTTCATTTCCTCCTTTCCTTTTTTTCTTTGTTTCTTTTCTCTTGCCCTGAAGATTGTTGGAGAAAGAACAGATACTTCTCACCAGAAACATGATTTTGAAAAGGTCTTTATAAAATTAAACTAAGCCCATATGGAAGTGCTTAGTTATCTACTGCTACTTCAATCTCCCCTAACTATTTTATTCCACTTTATTTAGCCTGCCATAATTCTGTGTTTTTTATTTAAAATCACTTGCTGAATTCTAGCTTTAAGTTGTCTCGTTCCTTGATGCCATTGTCCAAAAGATATAAAAGTACAATTATGTATGCAGACTAACTTGTAACTTTCTAGTTATCTTGCAGAAACTTTCTCCTTGGAAGGCTTTATTAAGCAAAAAAAAAGAAAAGAAAAAGAAGAAGTAATAACTTAAAATAACAACCAACCATTTTCTCATTCAAATAAAAAAGGAAAAAAGATAGATATTAGGGTGATGTGTTGATTTGGTCTAAAATTGCAAGCAATTGCTCTTGTCAGTTCTCTGCTCCAGTAGTCATGATAGTTACAGTTCATCCAATTCACATGACTTTCTTTTCCTTCTTTTGGATCCTATTCAGACCAGTGGTGGGATTCAAGATTTTTACTACCAGTTCTGTGGTATAGTTAGGTGGACGTGCTTTGCGCATGTGCACAGACTTTGCATGTGCATGTACTAAATGCTCACTTTGTGCAGGAACAGAGGCATTTGAGCAGGCACAGAGGCCTTCCAACTCACCTCCTGCAAGCCTGCATTCTCCCTGTCACTTCAGCAGTTGCCGCATGGCATTCTGCTGTGCCTTGCAAAGCAGCTGTGCTTCAAAAGCAGGGAATAAAAATGAGTATGGGAGCCTGGGTAGGCGAGCCCAACAGTAGAGTGGCAGAGAAAACAACTTCGGTTTCTGTTGCTCATTGGCGCTATTGGATTGGCAGCACTGGACCAAACTGTAGAATGCCACCACTGGTTCAGACTAGGAATAATGGATGAATTTAGTTTCTGAAAAATCTAATTAACGACCAAATGTATAGCTGGATGTAAAATATATGAGATCCAGTTTCATTTTTTAAATGTTGAAATATTATACAGGTAGTCCTTGAATTACAAGAGTTCATTTAGTGACTGTTTGAAGTTACCATGGCACTAAAAAGAGTGACTTATGACCATGGTTGGGATTCAAATTTTTAACAACTGGTTCTGTGAGCATGGCTTAGGTGATGGGCATGGTTTGGTGGTCATATGATTGGGTGGACATGGCTTGGTGTGATCAACTCAGTATCATTCACATCAAGGCATGCATCTCCTCGCCTCGCCTCTAATGACTATGGGGATGCTGCAACAGTCATAAGTATGAAAAATGGTCATAAGTCACTTTTTTCATTGCCATTGTAACTTTGAATGATCACTCTACACAAGCAAAGTACCAGCAAAAGAGGGGAAAAGAAACTCCAGAGGAGTTCCAGAGACAGGAAGTCTAGTCCTTCCGAGAATGTAATGAGGGTTAACGGAGAGGCAGTTTTTTCTGTAAGCAACTCTAGAATGTTTCCTTCCTGCCTTCCTTACAGGATTAGGCAAGTAATTTATTCTAACAACCGGCTCTCTGAACTGCTTAGAATGTTAACAATTAGATCTAGCAAATAGGTGCGAACTGATAGAATCCCACCCCTGCTTATGACTTTTTTTCACACTATAATCAGTGCAGCATTTCCATGGTCATCAAAACGCTTGCCAACTGACTGATATTTATGATGGATGCAATCTCCTGGGATCATTTGATCACTTTTTATGACTTTCTGACTAGCAAAGTCAAAGGGATAAGCTAGATTCACTTAACAACCATGTTACTAACTTAAGGCCCTGTCACACTGGCCGACGGATGCAAAACGTTAGTAAAAAGGACACAGCGGATGAGAAAAATGTTCCAT
>BHFT01025680.1:0-38790 GCA_004320025.1 Laticauda laticaudata
AGTAGAGAAGGAGAGGGTCTATTGTAGATTCACAGTTCTTTGTATTTTTGGTATGAGCTGTGACAGTCTCGTATCTTCTGTTATTTCTTGCTTGCAGGCAAATGGTAATCTGCAGATTGGAATTTCCAATGCACTATTGTTGCTGCATTGTCATCGTAATATTTTATTATTTCTTCCTTGCACGAATGACATCGCAAACATTAAAAGGAATAGTGCTTTGCTATGTTCCTTAAATAACAATTGAGATATGTTTTGCTAAGTGTCAGGTGCTAGGCAATTTGGTTATTTGGATCCAGAGACAATACATAAGACACAAGCAGTAAATAAATGGGTGTTAAACTTTATTATTAGGCAAGCAAACAGACCTTTAAAAGATAACATCAAAAAGCATACTACCAAGCAAATGTCTCTTACAAGCTGCCAGGAGCGTCATAATACACAGCAAAGATGCCCCAATGGGTAGTCATTTTCCACAAGATATAATGGTAGGTCTGTAGTAAGCTTTCCCTAATAACAACCACAGTTTTTTGTCAAACTTCATGGCCTACTGGACATATGTCTTGATCTTGAAAGTCTGAGAACTTCACAGGAAAAGAAGCTTCCTACCCTTCTCCTTTGTGGCCGCAAGCGAGAATGGGGGAAAAAGCAGGGCAGCTCGAGAAATGGCTCATAAACTTCCAGACTTTTCTTAGTATGAGAAATAAAATAGGTCACTACTAGAGCTCCTTGAAAGTAAAATGTTCCTCCTTTGCAATGAGGACAGGGAGTAAAAACAATTATACGAGGCACCTGCCTTCAAATCGAGGACTGTTTCTGCACGAGTTAAAAAGAGGCTGTGAAAATATTTACAGACCCCTCACATTCCGGACATAGACTTTTTCAACTCCTTCCCTCAAAAATGACAGTATAGAGCACTGGCAAACACCAGACAACTAGACACAAAAACGTTTTTTTCTGAACGCCATCCTCTGCTAAACAAAATAATTCCTCAACACTGTTAACTATTTACAAAGTCTGCACTACTATTAACTGTTAATCTTTCTTATATTCTTTATCACATCCCCTCACTTGTGACTGTATGACTTACAACTGTCACTTGTATCTTTACGATTTATATTGACGTTTCTAGTAGGAATTTGATGTTGATGTACACTATGTTATAATTAAGTGTTGTACATTATGATTCTTGATTCTGAATGAATGTATTTTTCTTTTATGTATACTGAGAGTATTTACACCAAGACAATTCTTGTGTGTCCAATCACACGTTGGGCCAATAAGTATTCTGTGTCCGTTCCGTTCCATTCCATTCCATTCATTCATTCTCTTCTAATGTATTGTGGTTTTAGGCCTGGTACACTGCCAACGGATGCAAAAACGGAGCACAACGGATTGAGCAAAATGTTCGCATCCATTGTTATCCGTCTCAAAGGGGCAAACATTTGCATAACGGAGCAGATCACACGGACGGGGGAGGACGCATGGGCGGATGGAAAGCGGATGGCGGACGGAAGCACTAAGCGGATGGAAGCGGATGGAAGCGGATGGCACATTCCGCAGGGCTTCCCCGGGGGGCTCAGCAAAGTGGGAACGCGGAACGGATGAAGCGATGCAGAGGCGGATGCCCGAGCGGATGAAGCAGATGCAGAGCGGAACCTAGCGGATGCCACGTGGAAGCTAACGGATGCCTGGCGTTATTGCACAATGGCGGGGGGCATGCATTGCAGCAAGCCACAATGGATATAAAAGCGGAAAGCAGCTTCGCACGTGGCCAGCATTGAGGAAAAGACTGCTGCAGGATACATCGAGTCCTTGCTGCCCTGCCTGATGCCTGCTGCAAGCCTTGCTGCCAGGCTTCCTGCCAGCGCCTGCCTCCAAGCCCTCTCCTGGCCAGCTCCCTGCAGCCTTGCCTCTCTGCTGCCTGCAGCCTTGCTGCAGCCTGCCTGCCAGCCCTTCCTGCAGCCAGTCTGCCTGCAGCCTTGGTGCCTGCTGCTGCTTCCTGCGCCTTCCTGCCAGCCTTGGGTGCTGTCCAGCCTCTCTGCAGCAGCAACCCCCACAACCATGGGGAAGACAGCGAAAGCCTCAGCACTGGCCACCATCCCTGGCAAGAGGACAGGGCACCCTCCGCCCTGTCCTCGATCTGCTTCTGCTGGACTTCTGCTCGCTCGGCTGCAGCTCTTTCTGGTGCTTGGAGCTTCTCTTCTGCTGAAGCTGCTCCTGGCAGTGGTGCTTCTGCTGCTGCGTACTCTGCTGAAGCTGCTCCTGGCAGTGGTGCTTCTGCTGCTTGCGTACTCTGCTGAGCTGCTCCTGGTCCTGCTGGTCCTGCTTGTCCTGCTCGTGCTCTGGACTCTCGTATTGCTCGTACTGCTCGTGCTCTTGGTCTGCTCGTCTGCTCATCCTGCTCATGCTCTGGTCCTGCTCGTGCTCCTGGTCTGCTTGGTGTGCTGGGGCTGTGCTGCTGGGGCTCCTGGTGCTTACTCTGCTGCTGCTGATCTGGTCTGCTGATCTTCTGCTGCTGCTGCTGCTGCTGCTGCTGTGCTGATGATGATGATGGATGATTATGATCTGCTGGTAGCTGCTGCTGGCTGTGGTGTGGAGGAGCAGCCCCTCACCTGGGAGCCCTCTGATGAGGGCCCATGCTGGTCCTGCAAAAGGGAGGAAGAGGCATATGCGGGAACGGAGAGGAGGCACAACTTCATGTGAGTGAGGAAACAAGAGGATGAGGTGCTGGAGTGCGCTGAGAGTGAGAATGAACTTATCTGTTGACGGAAGGACACCGGCTGTACGGGACACCAAAAGAGCAGCGCTGCTTGGGAGAGAGGGCGAGAGTATGGGTATACACTTCGGAGGGCTCCTCGGGCTATGGTGGACATGCACACTAGGTACGCCGGAAGCTGCACCTAAAGAAATCTGCAGGCCACAGCTTAAGCTACGGACAGAGTATTGCGAGCCTACGGTATCGCGCCAGGTGCAGCTTCTGGAGGGTGAGATTATCTGCCTATCTTGAAGTGCAGCACCAGGAGGCCCTCTGTTCCTACCTCTCTCTCCCGGGCAGCCTGTGTGAGACCCAGTACTTTACAGCGAGATCAGTCGTCCCTGTCCTCCAGGCTGGTTTTCTGTGGAGCGTGCCAGGCGGATGAACCCGAGACAGCTGTTGTAACGCTTGTGTAGCGGTGGAGGACTGTCCCTGGTGCGGTGGGAGAAAGGAGACATCGGAGTCGCACCACAGTCGTAGCCGATGCCACCACCACCCAGCCTCTCACCTCCACAGAAGGCAGAGAGCCAGACAGCAAGAGGAGGTAGAGCCACACTGTCCTGCTGGAGATCAGGGACCACCATCCGCACTCAGCATAGCATTCTCCTCTCTCAGCTGGTCAGCACCGACTCCTCAGTCTTCCAATCGCAAGCCCTTCCTCACCTATGTCAACCAGACCTCAGGACAATGGAGGAACCCCAGTACCAGGTGCTGAAGGACCGGATCACCCGAGCTGCTTCACAACCCTCCAGATCCAGAGGAACCTGCTCCCACCCAGTCCAGGTCTGCTCCCCCACCTCCACCCCAGGTGATGTCCCTCCCATTCAAGGCTTCCCACAGCCCCTCACCTACCAGGGCTACGGCTACCGGAGGTCCAGCAGCACAGGCAGCAGCCCTTCCCAGTCCAGGCACAGAGTCATCGGACGACACTCCGCTGCACGGTTCCACTGATGCACCGATGCAGCCAATGATGCACGACGACATGATGCCACGAGCACACACGATGCCACCCACGCCAGTCCTCACCCAGCTGCAGACCAGACAGCCCCACTACACTACTCCTTCCTCCACCCCACAGCAAGTACTGGGGCTGACACCCCATGGCATGGAGGAAGGACCTCTCAGCATCACGGGTCTGAGCCAGCTATCTGATGAGCTTCCTCAACACACCGCCCCTGTTGTCCTCTTCGGGGCCAGGCACCCAATGACGATACAGACCAGCACTCCAGGACCACCCACCTCCACAGCACCTGGACCCTTCACACCTGAGACTGGGCACACCTCCGAGTGACCAATAAGAGTGCCAGAGATTGGGTAGCTGGCATACCTGTGGACTTTAGTTTGGACACTTGACTTGGTCATTTTTGTTTTACAGCTTGTTGTTCAATAAAGTTTATCTTTGATTCACACACTTGCTTCATTTCTTTTTTTTAATAAAATCTTGGTGGAAACTTTTAGAATTGGTTTAAGCCTTTGCATGCTTGTGGGATGGGTTAAGATAGCAGTGGGATCGGCAGGGAGATCTGTGGGATGGGTAATTAGATGTGGGTGGGTAAGGATAGCAGTGGGATAGATAAGCCTCCAGTGCAAGCATTGGGGACTGTATGGTCCACCCTCCTGGTGCCACACCTATGGCCCTGTATTATCAATAATAATGTTAATAATCATCCACACATGTCAACACAAACACAACTCTTATTAAACGCTCTGTTCATTGTAGGCCCACCCAACATACATGGCCCAATCTCAACCGTGTGATGAGACAGGCTGAAGGAAGCACCCATTAATTATCTATCATCCTGTCTTGCCACTCTACTGCTCCAGCTGGGGAGTTGCACCAGTTGTCTGAGAAGGTTGCGCTGCTTCTTCCCTTCACGTGAGGCTCTGTTGGGGCCTTGCACATCCACAGTGGGTATCAGGTTTCGCCTTGCCTCCATTCCCCAGGCTCCATGTCCCCATTGCCTTGTTGGAGGTCCACGAGCCTGTTCTGGCAAGACCGGGTTAGCGGGTGCACATGAGATTGTGCAGGGTGCAGCAAGCTTCCCGATCCTCCTCACGGTCTCTGGACGATGCTGCATGGTGGTGAGAAGTACCTGGAACCTGTTGGCCAGGATGCCAAAGGCGTTCTTCCACCACCCGCCTTGGAAGCCTGTGGATCACTAAGATAGTTCCGAGCTCTCTTCATGGGTGAGGCATCTGGAGGTGTAGGCTTCATGAGGTAGGTTCTGAGGGAGAAGGCGTCATCCCCCACGATGAAGTAGGCACATCTTGAGTGTCGTTTGGGCAGGGGGTCTGGTCTAGGGAAGCCCATGATGAGGTTGCCTTCCAGCCCCTCCTTGAGGTCACTGGCGTTGTATACCTGGCATCTGAACATGAGCCGTGCCTGAAGCTCGATGTACATGAACTTGTAGTCAGCATCGACCATGGAAAGAGGACGATGCTGAGAAGCCTTGTAGTTGAAATAAGTGGAGCCCGACTTGGGTGGTGCTTTGCAGGGCCACGTGCTTCCCATTTATGGCCTCAATGGTGGGGGAAGTTCCCTCTGATACCACTGCTCTGCAACTTTCTTCCATCCTTCATCAGTGGAGGGGATGGAGGAGCTCCTGCAAGTATTCTTCGATGATGGCCTGCACCACTTCTCTGACCACAATGCTGATGGTGTTGTGTGGACCCTCCAGCCGTACTGGATGCTCCTGTAGGTAGTCCCTGAGGCCAGGTGGCGCAGAGTGAGTGCCACTTGAGCCCAGGTTCCAGCTGGGCCGGAAGTTGGTGTTTGCCTTGGTCAACCCGGGTGTCAGGCGCTGCACAACTTCGTCAAACATGGCTGGGAGGATCCTCATGAAGTTCTGAATGCCCTAGGTCTTTGTTCCTGGTCCACATCAGCTTGTTGTACAGCCCGTACTCTGCTCTTCTCTGATCCATCTTCGGACCCAGACGCTTCTTGGCCGCCTCTTTTTCTTCCCTAGTAGAGTTCACAGAGCCTGTAGATGGCTTCGCACTGTTGCAGAAGGATGGTGGCTGCCAAAAGGCTGTGTTACGATCACGGTTGACATGACTGGATGCTGTGGAAGACGCAAGAGTCAGATGAAGGCTGCAGAGGTCTGCACAGCTGGTCTGCTGGTCTGAAAGTGAGATGCAGACGAGTTGCTCCGCCTTTTTATAGGCAGTATGGTGTCCCTTTGCATCCTCTAGGCATCCTCTAGGCATCTGTAGACATCCTTAATATCCGAGATAGGTCCCCTCTGCGAACGTTTTTTCTGTTTGAAACGCTTTTGTTTCCGCTTGGCATCTGTTCTGCGTCCATTCCGCTTCTCCCTGCGTCCGAGCGGATGCGAGTTGCGTGGATGCGGAAGGATGCCTAGCGGTATAGCGGATGCGTAACGGATGTAGAACGGATGCGTAGCAGATGCAGAACGGATGAATTGGATTACATTTTCCGCGCAAAAGTTTTGAGCAGCTCAAAACTTTCTGAGCGGATGAAACGTCAATAACGGATGCTGGACGACAGAGAGGAAGCAAAACGGAGGCAGTGAGTACATCGCGTTAACCAGCGGATGGCAAGCTTTTTTGTCCGTTTTACATCCTCTTTGCATCCGTTGGTACAGTGTGACAGGGGCTTTAGTCTTTTAAAGATATACAAAAAGGTCAGAGAACCTTTATTAATTTAAACAATTCACATATTTTAAACCCAAGATTTGGGCTTCTTTGATCCAAAATTATCATCTCTCTCTGTTTTCCAGATTGTGAGTAAAGAACAAGTAATAAACTAGTCGGATCTGATTTCTGCTGGAGTTAATTTTGTCATGGAGCCATTGGAAGCAACAAGAAAAGTTTGAAGTCATACATACTTCAGATGTGTCTCCATTGGAAGAATATCAGCTTCCACACTATGCTTATTGGAATCATAGACTGCTACTTTAGACTAAAATCACCAGCTGTGATTGTCTCCTGTGAATACTGGCTCAGTTTTCCTAGCTCTCTATTTTAAGCATTTAGAAGAAATAGAATATGTAGTACTGTGCAACCTCACCTTACAACAACTTCATAGATCTAACATAGATTTGTAGAGTGCATGATAATATGAAGGAGTAGTTGCTTTCACCCATCTAAGGAAACTGAAATAATTTGGTAAATCACTGGCTAATATTGTTATGTTAACCAGATACATGGATATATTTATCATACTATTTCTCAATAAATAAAGTCAAATATTTGTCTTTTAACCAATTAATCATACTACTGGCAACCTGTTTTCTTGTATGTGCATGAAAAAGAAAACTCTGAATTAGGGGTGGGGTAGGGATAATTTAAATCCAAGTCTTAAGTTTAGCCTAAGTCTCTCTTTTGTTTTAACTTAAATTAATGTTATGGATCACAGCAAATTAATAAATATGTGATACCACTGAAAAATCTAAAATATAGACTTAGCAATAGCTATTTACTGCTGTAATTTGGGTTATATCTATATTGCATCAAGAGTTGTGTAACAACTCTTGGCCTAAGCTTGCTTCAGACACAATGTAAACTGTTTTACTGCAATAGTAAAACCCAAAATTATTTTCTTTTACTTAGTCACACCCAATACCCTTTGGCCCCACATAGTTGCTGTGTTAGTATGCTTCTACTCTTTCATGTACTTTCAAGCAAAAAGAAAGTATTTAATTGAACTTGGGGCTGAACTTTCAAGTTGACTTGCTTTTTATTTCTTTTTTAAAAGAGCATTTCCTAATGGTAGATAATGAACAAATAATCAAATCAGCTGATGGTTTGCTATAATCACCTATCTTCTAACACCTAGGGCAGGGGTCTTCAAATTTGACAGCTTTGAGACTTGTGGACTTCAACTCCCAGAATTCCTCCTCCTGTCATGTTAGCTCAGGAATTCTGGGAGTTGAAGTCCACAAGTCTTCAAGTTGACAAGTTTGAAAACCCTTGAACTAAGGTATAAAGGCAAAACAGTGCTTTACATACATGGCAGGTCAGACTGACTGCATTCCTTAGACTAAAAATGTCTTCTCCCAGGATTGCACAGCTATCTTGCAATCCAGGGCAAAGATCCTCCTGCTTTCTGGCTGAGGAATTCTGGGAGTTGAAGTCCACAAGTCTTAAAGTTGCCAAGGTTGGAGACCCTTGTTATATAGAGTACTAGGAACCCCATAGCCCTTTTAGGTTTTGAAACTGACACAGTCCCCACAGCTGAGTTAAGTGGCCTCAGGTAGCCAACCCTGATTAACCTTTAAAACGCAGTTGTCTCTGATCTGTATTTAATACTTGGGGAGAAGATCACCAAGAAATCCCAGTTCTTTAGGCTAGACTGGGAAGCCAAACAAGCAAACAAACAAACAAAAGATCTGGAAGAAGGCAGAATGATTATTCTGTATAATTGCTATGAAAATAATATTCATGAAGTTCCTTGGTGTGAGACTCAGTGCAAAGGATTTTTTGAAAAAATAAAATAAAAAATAACATTTTTTTAAGTATAGGTATCAAAGAATACCCACTTATAAATCAGGATGAATCAATTTACCCAAGACATTGGAGAGCAGCTGTCACACTTATATGTATAAGCATCCATAATGGTTTAAGTGCTTCTTGCTAAAAATACCAGCTTTTGATTTGATTTGTTCAACATAATTTCATATGTATCTTCCAAAAATGCAAAAGAAACAGCACTTTCAACTCCAAGATACAAAATATTCCTAACTGACTGAAATTAGGAAATATTTGTCAGGTGCAAACAGCCAGACCCACTAGCCACTTTATTATTTTAATCTATGCCTATTTCACAGGAATCTTTCCAGACTGGCAGTTTTTGTTTAGGAAATTTGACATATTAGGCTTAAAGGCATTCAGAGCAGGAGTGGTGAATGGATGTCAGACCTTATCCTCTTGTGTTTATGTAACAAGTCCAGACTAATTCCCGCTTGAGACCTTCTCCCAATTTGGACATTTGTTCTCCAACAATATAGATGGTGCAATGGTTAGAATGCAGTACTGCAGGCTAAGTCACTGTTCACTCCAGGAGTTCGATCCTGACCAGCTCAAGGTTGACTCATCCTTCCAAGGTCAGTAAAATGAGGACCCAGATTGGGGGCAATATGCTGACTCTAAATAACTTAGGGAGGGCTGTAAAGCACCGTGAAATAATATATAAGTGCTAATATTAACATCTTCTAAACATTAATTTTCCATAAATACATTCCATCTTCAATAATATCTAGAGAAATCAGAGATCAATTAAGAAGCATTTGCCCTGAAAACCTGGTATTCTCTTAATGGTTAATGCAGGTTAATGAAACCATTTGGATTTCAGAAATTTCTGGAGAATCTTATCACACTAATCCAAAACTCACTGTGTGATTATCCATAGCTACCACCTAAAAAGACTTGTCTTCCTGTTTGGTATCAGGTCCCTATGTATTTTCCAGTTTATCATGAACCTATGTTTATAAAGGAAGAAGAACTGTTGATTGTTGCTAAAGCTAGGTAGTTGTAGCATAATTCATTAGAACAATTTTGCAGTGCTAACAATCTGCCATGATATATTTGTTCATTACTACTGTGGCTTCCTGCAGCACAGAAAGGAACTGAAAAGTAAGGATAAGCTAGACAGGGTGCATTTCATCCTTCATTAAATTTCCAAAAAGAAACTTGAGTGCTAGTTCTGAATAGTCTTAATATATATCTTATGAACCTAAAATATCTCCATTTAAACCTGGTGGAATTTAAATTCCACTGGGTGGGGAAACTTGCAAGAGAGGCTGGTAACCTACCATCTCTATTTTACATTACTAAATCCAATTTATTTATATGAAAACAAGGATCCCAGACATCAAAGTATGGTTAGTTGATGAGACATATTAATTTGTTCTTTTAACAACTACCTTTCATATAATATTAAAATATCAAACAACTCTTGTTATTAAGGGATCTACTTAATATGTCATGAGGTAGTAATGTCTTTTGAAGACAGGACAGTCTCAGACTATAATCTTGTACTGATTTACCTGATAGGATTGTACTGTCAGATTCTCTTCTGATTAGGCAACATTAAAACAAACCTTCTGTTTCTCAGGTAAATGGAAATAAAGGTGGAATTATTTTTTAATTCAGTGACAACAAACTCATGGTCCTATAAGTCATTTTTGCAGTACTATCAGTAAACCTTTAGGTTCCACTGGGGAAATTTGACAGTCAAAATAACCAATTCACTGCAAAATGAAGTTTTGCCTTGTGTTACTGTTTGCAAAAATAAGGGATAAAATAAATGTGTAAGATCTCTGGAAGGTTTAGCAATCATTTCTGGTCTTCAAACACAGTATAGGTAGTCCTCGACTGACAACTGCAATTCAGCCCCAGATTTAAGTTGTTAAGTTGTTTTGCTCCATTTTATGACTTTTCTTGCTACAGTTGTTAAGTGAATGATTGCAATTGTTAAGCTTGTAACACAGTTGTTAAGTGAATCTGGCTTCCCCACTGACTTTGCTTGTCAGAAGGTTGCAAAAAATGGGATCACATGACCCTGGGACACTGTCATAAATATAAACCAGCTGCCAAGCACCTGAACTTTGATAACATGACCAAGGGAATGCTACAACAGTTATAATTGTGAGAAACAGTCATAAATTGTTTTTTTTAATACCGCTGTAACCTTGAACTAAAGAAACTGTTGTAAGTCAAGGACTATTTGTACTGTGGCAAAAAAACAAAACAAAACACCAATATTTGTTCAGTGTCAATATCACTGCATTGTTGGACAATGCAGCCCTTGCAGCCCTTCAAGTTTCAACAAATATTTAAAAGTAAAGTATAGTTCTTGGCTATACAAATTGGGATGCTTCTAATCTTTTAACAATCCAAGGGCCAGCCTCAGCATAGATCTGTGTATGTACAGAGGTGGTATTCAGCAGGTTCTGATCAGTTCTGGAGAACTGGTAGCAGAAATTTTGAGTAGTTTGTGTGGAAAGGGAACTTCACAAGGACAGTGGTGTCACCCAAGCAGGAAAAGCGGCCAAACGGGAACATCAGGGCAGCCATATAAAACAAACTTGCATAGGGAAGAAGGAATCATAATAAAAGGGTAATTTAAAGGAGGCCCCTTAGACAAAAGCCCCAAATAATTAAGAAAACTAGGGAAACAAGAAAAGGAAAACCCTTACAAACACAAGAATCATGCCAAGTAAGCAAAACAAACAACAAAGACACGAAAGAACTATACATAAAATTAACAGAAGAGACAGACAGGAGATTACCACAAACAAAATAGAAAAACCATGATGAATGAAAAGAGATTAGGAAGAACCCGATAATCCAATCAAGCCACCCGCAGAGTTTGTCTTCTGCACCTCGCGAAGTTTGCCCTCTGGTGGAAATTAAAGATAAACTCTGACAGGATTTAAACATTAAACACAAATAACGAACATTCACACACAATAAGAGAAAAAGGTAAAAAAACCAGGGACTTGCCATACAAAGCTAGCTAGCCCCAGGAACGCAGCCTCCTCGCTATCTCGCCTTCCTGAAAAAATAAAAGATCCAGCTTTCAAGCAGTTGTCCGTATCCTTGCACTGGAGCTCTCCCAGCGGAAAATTCAAATCCTTGGAGAAAGGCATTTTGACAGCCTTTCAAATTTTGAAAACCGTAGCGGAATATTTTGAGTAGTTCAAGGAATACCACCTCTGATTGGGCCCTGCCCCCACCTATTCTCTGCGTCAGAGTCCAGCTGATTGGCTTGGTCTTCTTTGGTTGCTCTGCACAGAACGGGAGCTGGAAAGCAGGTTCAGTGGGGTGGGAGGGAATGCGCGACTTTGCAGTATCTCCCCCTGGAGTTGGTTGCAATGGAGATTTTACAGTATCCTTCTGTTAGGATCTGTCCACCAATTAGTTGGGTTGGCAATATATAAACCAACAATGTATGTTTGTAGCTTTAAGACAAAATCTGTATTGATTTATACTATATTCTGATTGGTTGAGTATATTGCAAATTACCATAAGAGGGAGCTAGAGATCATAGCTTGCTCTCTGACATTCTGTATCTCTGACAGAAGCTTACTCTCAAATGTTTTCATTTTCAAACTGGCTTATCTACACTTAGATATTTTTCATGGTATTTTGGTTAAAATGTGAGAGTTGACATATAAGTTTCCACACAATATGCAGCAAAAAATATTTTTTTAAAAAAATATATACAAAACCTTGGTGCATTTCTAAATAAAACCAACTTACCATGTATATCTGTAAATGAGCCAAGAACTTTAGCCAAATGCACCCAAAGAACTAGATTCGGCATATCTGTGTATGAACTTATTTGCAAGTATATATGGTAATTCTTTTTCAAAGTATCTCTATCCGACATATATATGCTTGTAGATAAGCTCATCCGTGCATACGTCAACTCTCACATTTTTAATCAAAATACCATGAAAAATATCTAAGTGTAGATCAGCCAGTTTGAAAATGAAAACGTTTGAGAGTAAGCTTATCCATGGCTGATGCATTTACATGGTATTTTGATTAAAAATTCAAGGGTTGTTTCCTGAAATCACTATTCTAGCATCAGACTCTGCCAACTCTCTTGCAAAACCCACCAAATTCATCCTTGCCCCCAATCTGATGGAACTCCTTTCTTTTCTTCTATTGGTTTTCAGAAGTCAGGTGACACCCTTTGGGCAAGTTGGTTTGTTTTTGAAAGGCTGGCTGTACCTATTATGCCACTTAGGAAATGTTCAACATATTTGCATTTTGCTATACAGTATCTCCAATGCCTTAAGAGTATAGACTATAAAAATGGTACAGAAATAAATTGAAAGTGCTTTATTAAAATATATTGATACTCAATGTAAGAAAAGTAAGTAGCACAATGGTATTTCTAGTTACTTTGATGCTTGTTGATGTTAAATGGTGTTTTACTAAACAGGCTTATATAATGAGTGTTCATAAAATGTTCAGAGACATGCTCTTAGATGTATTTTATGGCTTTAAGTATAAGGGGCAACTGCATCTCCTCCCATCACCTTTTCTATAAGTGAAAGGTTCAGAAAAGGAATGCTTGTACAAAACAGGAAGAGAATATTTCAGGGTGCAAGAAAAACACGAGAAGGCTAATCATAAGTTCTGAACTGTCAAAAATAGAATAGCAAGAGAATGGAATAAGGGAGGGGTGGATTATATTAATATTAAGGAGTGCAAAAAGAGGGATGTGTGATTAAAGAGGTATGTGCTTATCAGAAAGTATATGTTTTGTTATCATTTTCATGATTTCAAACAAACATCGTATATTAGAACTACGTATAATCCTTTAGGCACAACCTTGTTTGTGTTAGCTTAGAATAACACTGTGGTGCACCTGGCCTTTTCCCCTTCTTAAAACACATAATCCATATAATAGTCTATAACTCTATACAATATACATAGGAATTGAAGGTTGCATTTTCTTTTCTCCTCTGTTGTGCCTTCACTTAATTTCCCTGTTGCATCTTATTCTTTTTAAGTAATTTGCATGATCGTTCTTGTTTGGAAAGGAAAATTGTGTTAAATAGATATCCATGTAATTTCTTGCTTATCTAATTTAAAATTATATCTATTCAGATTTTTTTGTGTTCTTCTTTAAAACATTCATGTGTTTATATTTTAAAGGGTTGAAGCCCCCCCCCCCCCNNNNAGCCCCCCCCCCCCCATTGCTCTTCAATGTAAGCACAGCAGGGTATTGAAACTTTTCTTCATAGAATATTGTCACTATTACTCACGTTCTCTGGACTGCTGTTTACTAAAAAATTAAGAATTTTTAATCCATAGTAGAAGAGTTTAATGTTACACAAATGTGATTTTAATATAAATCTTTATGGCACCCAATCCATTTGAAAATGTATTAATATGGATATTTCATATCTATGTAGGATTGCCTCAGGATCTGCAGGTAGTAAGGTGCAGCTTTATTGATAAAAAATAAAATAAAAAATAAAAACAACATAAAAGCTATTGAAGATTATTTATGATTTTATTAATTATGAAATTTATGCAGTTTTTTTGCCAATTTTTTTGCTACAAGTGGCTTGTGTAATCATATTTTCAATTGTATTCTTCATGCTATATATCTGTACAATATTCATGTAACCAAATTATTGATTAATATAAATTCACAGAATCTGCCTGTGCAAATATATAGGTTGTTGGGCAAAAAAAATTGGACATAATTGTAAAATATCTATTAAATATTACTCATTAAAAATTATAACAACTAATGCTTATTAGAAATATTTCTAACTCTTCTGGTGAATATTCCTCTGTTGTCATAATTCATTACGGTTCATTGGGAGGTTTTATCGCGCAATTATATCATTTTCTAGATCCACAATTATTTTAAAAGGTGTACCATATTCTTCATAATATGAATGGTGAATTTATAATACTTCATATATATTTAAATTTCTGCCACAGTTCTGGATTTTGCAATATTTGTCTGATAGTGCCTTTTCCATCACCATCTAATTATTCTTTCATTTGTTTACAGAAATTTTCAATAATGTCAACAGTTTTCCAGACATCCAAATTAGCTGAGATAATTTTTCATCAACCTAGTTTTTTATTTAGTGACACTGCCAATATAACTTAATTAAAATATTTGATTGTCAGGATTGCTTTTCATCATTTTGAAAAGACTTATTTACCTTTCAGAATTATGCAATATGAGACATAAACATTACATTCTGTGGTACCACTGGAGGAAAACAATCTCCCTTGAGTTGAATTTTGGTAACTTCCCTGGATATGTCTTGGCACTTTTCTAGGCAATAGTATGGAAGTTATTTTCTCACTGCTTTCTTTAGGAGTATTTAACTTGATTGCTCTGTCCTGGGCAAATTAGATTTTATTATATCATGTGATATAATAAAACTCTAACCCTATATAAAGAACTAGGTTGGAAGATACCCTGTAAACCTGAAGCCATCTGGATTGCAAACTGTTTTCTCCCTCAGGTTTCTTGAGGGAGTACAATTACTGTACTGAGTTTGTGAGAATGAAAAGGACTCTGTGTGTGTGCTTAAGTAAAGTTTTGTGCTATATTGTAATCAATAGTGCTAAGTATAAAAATATGTGCTGTGTCATGATGACTGATATCTCATGACAAGTGTGTGTATTCCCCACATAAACTCCTGAGCACTGAACAAGCAAACATCTCCAGCGATCTCAAGATGTTGTCAAGTGTGCAGTGTTGCAAGTGGGAAGACCTGTTAGCATGTGCCCCAAATGGTGGCATAAGTAATACTAATTGGCTGTGAAAAGTAACACTGAGATGTGTGAACCCAAGCACTGCAGTTTGTAAATCAGTTTATGCTTTCTTTCTCTGAGCCAAAATAGCCTAGCACAGTGAATAACGATTAGTTTTTCTTTTAAACTGAAAATAACGTACAACTTCTAAACCTCCCAACTATTAACATAAAGTTGTATAATAATACACTATTAAACAGATATCAAGGTTGCAACCATATACTGCATTAGCATGTATTTCAGATTATCAGAAATACAGGTGTATTGGAAGAAACAATATAGATTGAAAACACAAAAAGATAAACATAATTCTGCAAGGCAACGTTCTTTAAAACAGTAGTGGAGTTTATGCTGAGCCATCTTTTAACAATGGTCCATTAAATGATTCTCTTGTGCAATGTTGCAAACCTCTGTCCATAGTTCTTCAGGCACTCTATCAGATCTAATTCCTTAAATCTATTTATCAAAAAGTGCGTATAGTCAAAGCTATGGTTTTCCCAATTGCAATGTATGGCTGTGAAAGTTGGACCATAAGAAAGGCTGAGGACCAAAGAATTGAGGCCTTTGAACTATGGTGCTGGAGAAGATTCCTGCAAGTCCCTTGGACTGCAAGGTGATCAAACCGGTCAGTCCAAAAGGAGATCAACCCCGACTGCTCTTTAGAAGGCTGGATCCTGAAGATGAAACTCAAATACTTTGGCCACCTAATGAGGAGGAAGGACTCACTGGAGAAGAGCCTAATGCTGGGAAAGATGGAGGGCAATAGAAGATGAAGGGGACGACAGAGAATGAGGTGGCTGGATAGAGTCACTGAAGCAGTAAGCATAAGCTTAAATGGATTCTGGAGGATGGGGAGAGGACAGGAAGGTCTGGAGGAACATTGTCCATGGGGTCGCAATGAGTCGGACACAACCGCAACTAACAATAACATTAAATGATTCACAGTTGTTTGGGCTGATCAATAAACTGTGCAAATCACAATGGCTAAATCTGTAGAACATGCAAAGCTAAAACAAAGCACAATGTAGCGTAATGTCTGAATCCAGTGATATGATTTAGACTCAGTCACTGTGCTGTGTAGCCAGTGTATGGGAATTGGATAGTTAGATAGCAATTGTGAGCTGTCCCCTTAAGGGAATGCATCATGGTAAATGTAGTCAAGGTATCCTGGGAAATGTAGTCCATGTCACGTGACCACATCTATAATCCAGATTGGTCACTAAATTGACCCTTGATGGGTTGGGGGAGTTTTCCTCACTCTTGGCTGAACTCATGGACTCGTGGTAACTGTTCTATTTCTACCGCTACAAGATGAGGGAAAAAGGATAGGAGATAATCATCTTTTTATCTATAAGACAGATATGCAAAGGATTGGTCATTAAAGAAGAACTTTGTCACAAATGTGAATTATGAGGATACCTGATGAACCAATAAAAATACTTTGTTACAGATATTTATCTATCTGCATCTGTATAGAAGACAAATCTACCACTGTACAGAATACAGAACAGTCACCCTACGTCAAACAATTCATTTTGTTACTTTTACAATAATGTATGTGCCACTTGATTCAGAGGGCTCCAGCTCCTACTGTCTTCAAGGGTAATCCCATATACCATGAATCACAATAGTCCAAACAGACACACAGATAACTGTTTTCACTGCTGTATCTAGGAAAGGAAGTAAGTTGCAGATTAGCCACAATTGGCCACAGTCACTATAGCAAGAACCATGGATCTGGCAGAACTCCCAAATCACATATCAGCTTTTTGAAAGATAGCATCATTCTGCCAGAAACAACATCCACAGAATTAGATGTTTTCTGTAAAACAATTACATTCTGCCAGGATTCACTCTAAGTTTCTTTCCATACTGTCCCCCACAATCACCAGTCATTGGATGAGAATGTCCTCTGCCCCTTCCTTCTTGGCCTGGGATGATCATATAACTGGTTAAAATCAATTCACTAATGATACCTAACTTGAAACTGACAGATAACTTCTCTGAGCAGTTATGGAAAGTATAGTAAAGGGCAGACTCTGGGACTCTTGGAATGGCCAAGGACTTCAACTCTCCTTTCCTGAACTCTGATTAGAAGTGTCCATTCAGGAAGAAGCTTAATCACTAGAAAACAGTGTGTTACATCCCTTCCCCTTGCAAGCATCAACTCTTGAAGTATGCAATAGGCGCATACAAGAAACCAACATCAATACCATGGAGAATGAAAGTTTATTGAGGTGAAACGGAGGCAACAACAAAAGATAGAATAGAGAATAGAATAGTTTATTGGCCAAGTGTGATTGGACACACAAGGAATTTGTCTTGGTGTAAATACACTCAGTATACATAAAGGTACATTCGTTAAGAATCAAGAATCATAACGTACAACACTTAATGATAGTCATAGGGTACAATCAACAAAATCAAATCATACTAGGAACAGTCAATAAAATCATACGGATACAAACAACAAAGTTACAGTCCTACAATCACAAGTGGGGAGGATGGGTGATAGGAGTGATGAGAAGATTAATAGTAATAGTAGTGTAACACTTTGTAAATAGTTGAACAGTGTTTGAGGGAATTATTTGTTTAGCAGAGTGATGGCTTTTGGGGAAAAACTGTTCTTGTGTCTAGTTGTTCTGGTGTGCAGTGCCTCTATAGCGTCGTTTTGAGGGAAGTAGTATGAAACAGTTTATGTCTGGGATGTGAGGGGTCTGTAAATATTTTCACAGCCCTCTTTTTGACTCGTGCAGTATAGGGGTCCTCAATTGAAGGCAGGTGGGTAGTAATTGTTTTTTCTGCAGTCCTAATTATCCTCTGAAGTCTGTGCCTTTCCTGATGGGTTGCAGAACCAAACCAGACAGTTATAGAGGTGCGGATAATGGACTCATAATTCCTCTGTAGAACTGGATCAGCAGCTCTTGGACAGTTTGAGCTTTCTTGAGTTGGCGCAGAAAAAACATTCTTTGTTGTGTTTTGATGATGTTTTTGATGTTAGGTGTCCATTTTAGGTCATGTGATATAGTAGAAATTTGAAGTCTCTACTGTTGATACTGTTGTTGTCTAGTATTGTAAGAGGTGGTAGTATGGGAGGGTTTCTTCTACACCATCTTACCCTACTTGTTCTATAAAATCAGGATCATTCCAGGTTTTGTTTCATCTGAAACGTAAAAAGCCAAACCATTTTGGGTTTTGTTCCAAATGAATTCTTAGAAATTATGTTGGATCCAATCCAATTAATTATTGGATTATCTAATTATTTCTCAAGCTCTTGAATTCTTCCAGAAGGCCTAACAAAAGTGACTTGAGACTCAGTGTGACTGTTTTTTTATAAACTCAATGATTATAGAATTTTACTTGATTTCTATCATAGAAACTACTTTTGTTGTTTATAATTACTAAAAACCACCAAACAGCTTTGCAATATACACAATAACTCAGTTATTTAAATTAATAAACAATCTAAATTGTAAGCGCTTATAAATAGAATAATTAATTCAAAATAATTACAAATTATCCAATTCAATAATCCAATCCCAAATATCTGAATGTGATACCTTGCCTTGGGCTTGAAATAAAACTTGTTTCCTATTTTGTGTACTTTTAATCACTTCTAAATATACCACTATATTAAAAAACATGGAATGGCATTTTGTATTATAAATCAGTTAAGAGTTCACTAAGAAATAATGTTTGGTTTTAAGTTTTGATGAGCTTAATTTATTTCTTAATGACTTTCGCACATGGTTTCCTTAACCACAACTGGTTAGGTTCATATAAATTATCAAGCTGAAGCTGAATAAACATTTTGGCTTAATGTAATGTGTGATTCCATTCAAAAACAAACCTAACATTATTTTTCCTCAGTTAAAAAATGCCAGTTTTGCTTAAATCTGTGTAAGAAAGCACATCAAAGAAACAATATAAAAACTGAATTGCCTGTCATTTCAAACCACATTAAAGTGTTCTTACATACGTTAAATAGGAGAGCCTCGGAATGAAATATTTGCAGACGTAAGATTTACTCCATTATTATTGTGGGTCCATTTTTTACATTTCCCATAAATGTGATTGCAGCTGTCAGTGATATTTGACCAAGTTAGTTAAGCAACGTCTTTACTATTATTAAGTTACTTGTTCAATTTAAAAAAGGACAGCTTATTCTTACTTATGTTTGGGTACATTCATTTTAGAATGATAATGGACTAGTAGCATGCAGGGTGATTTTGTGGTTAAAATGTGGACAGGTAAGCTGTTAATAATTGGATGATAACCCAACCACATACTTCTCAGATGATAATATTGGATAATTTGTAGGAATGTCAAAATATTCCAGATGGAGATCTAACTTTGAGTCTGAATAGAAACACACATCAGGTGTTTTTGTTAGTAAATGGTACAAATTGAGTTGTTTTGTTTCAAGTACAGTAAACAGGTTTGTTTTATTTTGGGCAGTAATGCTGAGATGGGGATAAATCTCCTTCCCCCCAAAACCCTGGATAATGCCAGCTTAAGGGAGTCAGAGGTAGAATATATTGGGAATTGCTGAAAAGAGAACAGGAAAGTGCAGTTCATCTGATCCACTGTTGCCTGACTTTTCCCATAAGAAATTGTTTTATTTGAAACCCAGGATCATTAAAACAAAAATGGCTGGCATGAAATATGTATTTCAACCTATGTTTCAATGAAGTAATAGTCTATCTAGCTCATCGGGAAGCAAATTTCATCCAGCTTAATATAACTTTTGAAGAGTCATGCATAAATATTTTCTCAGGGAAGTGGAAGTAGGCTAGAAAAAATATAATGGAAATAATAGATGGCAGGAAAACAAGGCAAAAACCAGTTTTGCCTTACAAACTCTAGAACCTACAAAGACTTATGGCAGTAGCAAACATGCCCACTCCCTTTATTCTCTTTATTATTTTTATGTGTTTTTTATGGTAAGTTGGCTTAGATGTCAAAGGAAATTAAATATTAGATGTGTGTTTCTGAAACCTGCATGGAATAAAAATATAAGCAGTTAGGCCAAGCTTTGGCCTTTTTATCAGTTCAGATTCCACAAAAAAAAATTTAAGCGCTATAGTACTCCAAAATATTGATAATGAAGATCCACTGTTGTCCACAAAGACGTCCTTTATGTGTTATTTTTAATCAAACATCAATATAATTTTAAATTTTTGCACTCTTGGAGCCAAAAGAGGAACTTTTTTCTGTCATAAATTGAAGGGTAGCAGGTAATTCCTAAAGTACCAGGTGTATTATCTGGGAAAGAAAAGTTACTCTTGAAAAAAAAATGTGCCGACAATTCATGAATAGGATTACAATACCCGCCATTCCAATGCGCTCTTGCTTGCTTTTCTTCTTTTCCTATGTATACATTTTTTCCGATATGCAAAGCTTAAAACCAGGTTTAGAGCGCAAGCTACTACACGCCTGTATTCTCAGAAATAAATCTTAAGTTCAGTGACGAGAAGAGGGTTGCCCCATTAATGGAGAAAGGGTGGGAGTTTTACAGCGAAGAAAACAGCCTGTCACGGACGACGTCAAATGTATACATGTATGTTGTTCATTCGGTTTTTCGAAACTTCCAGCCCTTGTGCGGGGGGTGGGTGGGGGTCCAAACCGTTGATAATTCCGTTTCCATCAGAAAGAAACCACAGTACTTCTTGCCGCCTGACAATCACCACCCTCAGACCGAGGCTAGCCTATTCCTTACTCGGCAACGTAACGCGCGAAATGGAGCTGCAAGTGGCAGCTTCAAGATAACGTCCGCGCAGCCCTTGACACGGGCAACAAGAGAGGTTCCCGACCCCCGAGAAAAGTAGCTGCAGTGGCGGGAACAAGGACGAGAAATGAAACTCGCGCGAAGGCGCGAAGAAACGCGGAGAGGAAAACCCGCGGAGACAGGCGAATTCATGGCAGTCGCTGGAAAGTTTGCACACGCACAGCTAAGGAGGTGGGAAGGGCGTGGTCCGAGCCGCGGTTAGGAGCAGCTCCTGCTACCTTTAGGAGGCGCTTGGTTTCTGCCCTCTTCCTCCTCCTCCTCCTCCTCCTCTCCAACCGTCTCCCGACGGACCGCGCAAACCGAGCGCTTCTCCTCCCCGGCCATCCTTCAGCCGCTTGCCAAAGACGGTTTGCAACCGCCGCGCCGGAGATCACCCTCAGGTCCGCTTGCTCAGCATGGAAAAAGGGGGCTTCAAGAGGCTCGGGCGGTTCTTCCACCACAGGAGCGAGTCCGAGGACTCCGAACCGGACCTGGGGAAGGAGACGCCGCTCCCTTCTCCTTGTCCGTCGCCGTGCTTAGAAGGGCGGCGGGAACAT
Organism: Laticauda laticaudata; assembly: GCA_004320025.1. Lineage (NCBI taxonomy): Eukaryota > Metazoa > Chordata > Lepidosauria > Squamata > Elapidae > Laticauda > Laticauda laticaudata. Next base: position 21,347 of record BHFT01025680.1, read on the forward strand.
CGCGCCAGCAGCTCCTCCACCGCCGTTTCCGGAGAGCGCAAGAAACGGTCGGCTTTCGGGCACTGGCGCTTGAAGAAGAAACAACAGCAGCCGAGTAAAGGTGAAGAGCCAGCGGGGGACAGCACGGTCCTTTCTGCCCTCTTCTCGCCCTCCTTCGATGCCTCAGAGCCCGCGACTCCCACCGACAGGTAATCCCGGCCTGCTTGCTGTCATCTCCAGGCGCGCCCATCCACCTGCGTCTTGCAAGGCGCCTCGCTTGCTCGCCCCCCCCCCCCCCCCCCCCNCGCCCCCCCCCCTCCCCACTCTTAGTACAACCAGAAGCCTGGGAGTTGCTACTGCCCGGCCCGCTTTCTCTCCTCAGAAGGGCCTGCTCTCACCCCTACCCCAGCAGCATCCGACCTCCCACTTTCCCCGTCGCTCCTTCTTTTGGTTCAGGTGGTTTTGGGGTGACCCAAACTCGACTCCGACAGTTGTTTGCTGCCGGAGAGGAAGAAAACGCACGCGATCCCGTGTCTCCTCCCGACGGATGCTGCTCGAGAACTAACGGAGGAGAGAGTCTCCCTTCTCCGCCACAGCCGGGTGGGCTTTTGCTGAAATGTACCCTTTCTTGCAAAGTATGAAGGGAAAGCAAGCGCCGCCCTTGCGTGATCCTTTCCCGGAGCTTTGAGTCTTAAAGGCACAGCACTGCTTGTTTTCTTCTTCCACCTGTTGTTTGTTGTGGTCTGACCAAACCGTTGGGACTTGGGAGAGAGCATTAGGTCTTGGCACCTGCCTCCCATTCGGTTGCAGTTCTTTCTCCTCAAGTCTTTTGCCCTTCCCCAAAATCCCATTTACCAATCCCAAAAAATTACCCAATAAAATTGAACCCTGGAGGAATCGGGACAGGTGGAAGGGTTGCTTTTAACAACACATAATTAAACTCTGGAATTTGCCATCACAAGACGTGCGGCCGCCTGCTTGGCTAGTTTCAAAAAAAGAGTTGGAGTCAGCCAGGTCAATAGCTGTTCGCTTTGATGGGGGAAGAGCTGCCTCTGAAGGCCATATGCTGGGGTTGCAGTTGGTTTCTTTCTGGCCATTCTGGCCATTTGGGAATAGACTGGTGGACTAGATGGGCAGGGGACACTAGTTATGTTATTATGTTCTTTGGTTGGCTAACCCATCATCCTTCACACGTCTATGTTGCTTACCAAATAGAGAAGCTCTGTGATGTTGTCTCTATTTTAAAGAAAATTCTTCAGTATCACTACAGGTGTCACCAGTAGATGGAATTGATTTAGTAGTCAGACTGAACTTTTTGAAATTGGTGTTCCTCCAAAGCATCGCAGACACAATGACAGTGGCAGGTAGAATATCAAGGTCTCAGATTGTAACATAATAGTTATCCTGCAGTATGTGTCACTTTACATCCTGTATGTCTCTGAAATGCACTTGTAGGGATTTTCCTGCAGTTCTGATGCAAGAAGTCATCCAACTGTACAGCTTAGATGTGTTTTCATATAAGCTATTTTTCATTGTCTCAATTTTATTGGCTATTGTTATGGTAAAATATGACAAAGGATATCTATATCTATCTTAGGTCCAAGAAAATCCAGTTTCACTTTTTGACAATGAAAAGAAATTCATACCTATATAAATAGTCCTCATTTACTGACTACAATTGGTACTGACAACTTTTTAAATTTGCAACAGGCTCATTAAGTGAGACACCATGTGATCATACTGGATTGAAACATTGGTTCCACTTTTAGTTAAGCAAATCACAGGTGGCTAAGTGTGACATCAAGTGACTATAGTTTGCAAACTTCCTGTCAGCATTCTAATTTTGCTTGTTGAAGGTGGGTGTGAAGATCATAACAATCTCATGACCTTGTTATAGTTTGACCATTGCAAATGTGCCCCAGTTGCAAAATGGCTGAGTCAGGATCATGTAACTGTGGAGATACAGAGAATTGCAAATTCATGAACTAATTGTTAACCTACTTTTTCAATGTTGTCACAACTTTGAATGGTTACCGAACATGGCAGTTGATAAGAGAGGACTATATATTTTTTTAAGTATTGACATTGGTGAAGTATTGACATAAGCAATGTTGTGTTTAAAAAAAATGTGAACTCTGTCATCCACATTTCTAACCTTCGCTGTAAGAGCCATTGTATGGTGTACTTTTGCTTTTAACACAGCTTTTACCTATCTTGTATACATTTTAAATGAGAAGTTTAAGTGGAATACCATAATATTGGGTGTTTTTTTTAATATTTAGAATTATTGTGTTATCACTATAACAGTGGTCACATATATTGGCACTATAATACTTTGGAATTCCTTGTTGAATGAAAAAAAATGCAGAAAAGTATTTAATTGCTAATTGAAATATTAAAAACAAAATGGAATAATATATATTATAATTATGCATTCTGAGCTTTCAATGGCCTTGTGTATTATGAGCAATGAGCATTATCGGATGTACAAAGAAAAATAGTGTAGTTCTGATCTTGAAAAAGACCACTTTAATTCCTTGTTCATTCTAAGACTATCAAGCAAACAAATTCAAGTGTTGGTAATGATTACCAATTTGAAAATAACCTAAAAGTAGTTTAATATATGTAATGTAGTCTCGCGTTGAAAATGTCTTCTGCATTTTTTTCACCTATACCTTTGGTTATTTGATTAAATAGACACTTTTTTCTTTTTTTTCTTTTTTTTTCAAACAAAGTTTGAGAAGATTATCATGGGTGGGTTGAGTTGAAGGGATACATATGAGTCTCTAATGTTTCATTCAGACACAATACTTTGTGACATCTGCAGCTTATCAGTTTAAATCCCAAGGGAAAACATACTGAGGATTTATTTTATGTGGTAGATTTCCATCATTTATAAAAACAAATCAAACTCAAGAAATCACCAAAATAAATTAGTTTCTCAGCATCTTAAGAATGAGAAAGGGGAAAAAAAAGGAAAAGTCTTACAGAAAAAAACACTTATAAGAAACTAGTGTAGACTTGCTATAAGAAACTAGTGTAAACTTGAATCTACTTTTTAGATTCTCTACTTTTTAGACTTTTTAGACTTGAATCTACTTTAACATTTGCAAGATAACAGATAACAGATAATCAGAGTTGGAAGGGACCTTGTAGGTCATCTAATCCAACCCCCCGCCACCCAAGCAGGAGACCCGTAAACCATTTCTGACAAATGGCAGTCCAATCTCTTCTTGAAGGTCTCAACTGATGGCACTCCCACAGCTTCCGAGGGCAAGCTGTTCCATTGGTTGATTGTTCTCACCGTCAGAAAGTTTCCCCTTATTTCCAGGTTAAGGATGTGATGTTACCATCCTCAGCATGTAAATTGGACTGAGCTGTAAACCAAATACAGGTAGTCCTCAAGTTACAACCATTTGTTACAATGGCATTGAAAAACGTAACTTATAACCATTTTTTACACTTAATGGCCATTGCAGCTCTCCATGTCATGTGATGAAAATTCAGATGCTTGGCAACTGGCAAGCATTTATGATGGTTTCAGGGTCCCGGGTCATGTGATCACCTTTTGTGGGTTCTGACAAGCTAAATCAATGGGGGAGGATTGCCTACACAAACACTTCTATAGTATTGTAGTCCTTGCTTATAGTAAAAATCACTTGAGGTCTACCTAAGTCTGTTTCTGAAAAGACTCATTTTAAGAACTATAAGGGCTAACATATGGCAGAACTACCTCTTGCTTTCAAATATGAAACAAGTTGATACATATTTTTTTAAAGTCACATAGGCCAGTAACCATCTTTATACATTTTGGAACATAATTTCAGGTAGCTTAATTACACAATACATTATTTGAAGTATTTCCTGTTGTTACTGTTGAATCAGCTGGTGATTAATACCTTTGCCTGCATTTTACAACTAAAATTATAGCATCCTAATTGCTGGAGTATAATTAATATGGCAATAGATAACTGATATTTTCTGAACTATCATTCTGTAAACTTAACACCCCAAATCTGTTACTCAAAAGTAAAAATTAACATGATGAATAAAACTTACATTTAAAGAACTAGGTGACTTTTAATGTATGTTATCAAGGCAACTTACAAAATAAATGTTAGGGTTAGGATTTTAAAATACAGACAAATATAGGAATGATTAATTACAGAACATTGTGAGTCATGGTATGTATTGGCTATTTAAATTTAGACTTGATAATTTGGGGACAATAAATTCTGGTCTCTCATGAAATTAGCAAATTCCTTGTACTACATTTGAATTGTTTCTTAAATACTCAGATTTTCGGTTTTCTGTGTAGTTCCCAGTGTGAAATTTACCCTAATGTCTCAAAGTTTTATTAAATTATATATAAAGTTTAATATATCTAGATGGTATCAGCTGAAAATACATCAATGCTCTGAGGTTCTTTGGTTCATACTTGCAACCAAATTGAAATTGTGTAACTGTGAATTGCTGAATGAACTGGGTACAAAGCCTCACAGTTGACCAGACACACGATCAAAAGTGAGCAAACCATATTATGGGTTTGTCATCATTCACAGCATTCAACTATTGGTCAAGGCAATCAGTGAAGTACAGCAAACATTTATGTGCCCAAGAATAAATGTGGTTCAGAATAAAAAAAAGTTGTTTAAATATAATCTACCATTTCTTTTCCTTAATTAAATTTATTTGAGAAATTTGTGCTCCAACTAAAAGAATACTCATATTAATAAATCAGAGTAAATACTTTAACTCAAAATGAAGATATTATTTAGATATACCTATGGGTGAAAAGAAATAAACTTAAAGAATTTCTTTAGAAAGCATATTTAAATATTTCAGTCCCAATTTAAAATGGATTTCTATGGAAAACAGGTTTAGAATGATAGCTACACTCAGTTCTCTTTTTTATAATTAATTTGTTCGTGAAGGATTACATGAAAATGAAAGTTTATGTTCTTGCCATTAATTTTATTCATAGAAACAATGACTTTTTACCATTATTTTCATAGTTTGGCAGCTATTACATAAATAGGTATAACTGCTACTGTTACCCAATGTTTGGACTTTCGGAATGAAGAAATTTATAAAATATAGTTAAAATCATTGATACTGCTTTGCAGAGTGAGATAAGTAGTATATAAATTTAATAAATAAATGTCACCATCACTAAAGCTAACATTTTGATCCAAATTCAGGATACATTTAATTTATTGTATGTACCACTAATTCGAGAAAAGCTTTAAATTAGATATAATAGGATTGTAGCCTGGATCTTTCTGTTTATAGAATCTCCCTGTTGTTGACAGATAGCATCTTAGAAAAATTCCAAGTCATACACTTAGTTATTGTCATCTTGGTAAGGTTGCCTTTCTTCTGTTTAGATTTCAGTGCAGCTCAATATTTTAAATACCGTTGACTGACTATAAAATCTTTGGACAATGACTTAGAACTTGGGTTGTGTTGGAGTTGCTAAGCTTGGTAAGTCATCCTTCTTAAAGGAAAGTAGAGTTCCCTTACTCTTCTTTCCTGCTAACCTCTCTAAAATGGAGAATCTCTGAACTCCAAACACAATTGGAATTCACTAAAAGAAACACAAGGAGGGTTGGTCAGGCTGAGCTAAAAATAGGTTGGATGCTAAATACCTATGAAATAGCCTCAAATACTGATTAAATATTTGCTTACATCAGGAGAGAATATTTATCATAAACAAATATCACACCAGAAATATCAATACATTCTGTTATAACCTGTATCTACTACTGTGTTGATCTATACCTGTAAGGGTATGTGAAATTATTGAAATATTGTTGGAGCTTTCTTAGATGATTCAAAATTTTCAGACTTGTTCCTGAAAGCTGGATAAAAAACAGTGGGTTTAATTTATGACATAAATTTCAATTGGTGACCACAAAATGTTTAACAGTGAAACAGATTGCCAATAGAGGTGATAGCTATTCATGCGCTGATAAAGTTTAAATAGAGGCTAGATTATCATTTCTCAGAGATATTGTAGAGATATAATCCTACAGTGGACAGGGAAATAAACAAGATAATTTCCATGATGCATTCCAACAATATTTTCCATAATTCTATGTAGTTAATAAATTTTATATATATATATATATAATTATTTCCATATGCATCCAAAATATTTTCCATAATTCATGTAGTAATAAAATTTTGATATATATATATATATAATTTATTTATATACTACATAGAATTATGGAAATATTGTTGGAATGCATCAGATATTGATATTTCCATTACGAACCACGTGTCACATGTAGGACTTAATATCTCTACAAGACTATCTCTGAGAAATTGAGTCAATCTAGCCTCTACTATTGTCTTAATTCTTTATTACTCTGCAGCGAACATGAATACTCTCACCTCTATTGCATCTGTTTCATGTTAAACATTTTGTGGTCACCAATAATCTTGATTAAAAATTTATGCATGTCATATTATTTATAAATTAAATACACTTATATCTAATTATATTATACCCAAAAATACTATAGAAAACAAATTATTACTTAATATATATATTTGTTCTTAAGTTTTGCGGGTTACTACATGTAAGTGTATCGAGCTTGTTCGGGATTTTCCACTGTTCATCAAGTTGTGGCTTTTAAATGTTGTAGCAACTTTTCGGCAGATCCATCGTCCATCAGGCTTCGTCGTATTGTGTTCGCGTCTGACGTCAGCAGACTTTTACTTGTTCTGTTTAAATTGGGCTAGCTATACTGCTTGTGAGCAGAAATGTTTTTTCTTCGTCCTGATTGGTTGGGAGTCTTGGTCTGTGTTTATTGGTCTTGGAGTTTGCTATGTTCTGCTTGATTGGTGTTTTCTAATATCTTCTGTCTGTTTTGTGGCTTTTTTTGTCTTGATTGGCTGGCTTGATTGTGTTCCTGTATTAGAGGCTTTTAGTGCAGCTTGGCTCCGAATAAATATTATAAATATTATATTAAAATTATATATATTAAAAATACTATATTAAAAATTAAAATTGAGACATTCCTATATGTATTTATTGAATAATGTAAGATGACATTATTAAACAATTAGTTACTAACTAAATATTTTTCATTTAAAAATCCTATATTTTTAACAAACAAATAAAAATAAGATTCGGGTTGTATCAATTGGGTGTCAAACTCATTTTCACTGAGGGCCAAATCAGGTTGTGTTTCACCTCGGAGGACTTGGGGGGTGGCCAGAAGTAGGTGCAGCCATAGTGNACTGAGGGCCAAATCAGGTTGTGTTTCACCTTGGAGGACTTGGGGGGTGGCCAGAAGTAGGTGCAGCCATAGTGGGCATGACATGGAACTTGTGTCCGGGGCACCTGTAGTGACCAAGTGCTAAGGCAGGACTACTCTGAGACCCTCCCTCACTCTCATTATAATTTTCCTTCCTTCCTTTTGTTCTTTTTCTTTTTCCTCCCCTATTCTTTTTCCTTCCTTCCCCTCTTTCCTTATTTTTCCTTCCTTGCTCTCTTCCCATCTTTTTCTTTGTATTTCCTTTTTCCCTTTCTCCTTTCCTACGCCTTGTTGCATGCTCATAGCCCTCTGCCAGAAAAAAACTGAGCTCAGCTGCATGTGGCCCCCCTGCATCCTATTTTTGGCCTGGACAGCCTCCTGCAGCCCTCTGCCAGTGAAAATGGAGCCCAGGGGGCCACATGCGGCCCCCACAAGCTCCATTTTCACTGGCAGAGGCACTGCAGGCCAGTCCTATGCTGTTTCCAGGCCAGCCCCATGGGCCAGATCTAAGCATGTCATGGTTTGGATGCAGCCCGCAGACCTTTGAAACCCATGTTTTAAATTTTTACAAATATCTTCAATATCTGGGAAATAATTATGATTTTATACACCACTGAGAGAGTCTTGAGGAAGCGCAAGGGTTCCTTGGATTATGCTTTAAAAAACACCAGTCTAAAGCAGACCTGGGTACAGGGGTGGATTTCTATCAGTTCTGTCCTCCTCTGTAGAACCGGTAGCTCTGAAGAGCAGCAGACATAGAATTGGTTCTATGTCTGCTGATGTTTTTGCCCACCCACCTACCCGGGCTCTTACCTGATCTTTGTTNCATAGAATCGGTTCTATGTCTGCTGATGTTTTTGCCCACCCACCTATCCGGGCTCTTACCTGATCTTTGTTTCCTGATTTTTCAACTTCAGCCGCTGAATGAGGCACAGCTGCAGTTAAAAAAGCAGAAAAAGAGGGCTGTTTCAAAGGCTACGTCTCTCCACATAGCATGCTGATGACAATTTACAGGCATGCGGTTCACAGCATGCAGGGAAGCTCATAAATCCCGAACCGGTAGTTAACCCTGTTGTATCCCACCCCTGCCTGGGTATCTTACAGTTTCTGGGCCCTTGTACATCTCACACTTTGGCTATCCCTGTCCGGCCTGCATAAGGTCAGTTGGAAATTAGAAATCAAATATAAATAAGTGTGCTGCAGGGAGTAGGAGAGGAAGCCAAATAGGTTCCAATTCTATGCAGTCACTGTGCAGTCCTTCAGTTGGCTGATGGACTGTGGGAGGACAAGGAGAGAGAGCACTTTTCTGCACCTGTGCAGAGCTTACCCATTACCTGAGCGGTTTGAGGAGGCAGTAGCGGGGGTAATCATGTGAGGTGACTCAGGCTTGGTCACCCACTGCCACCATGATTGAAGCACATCTGGGGGCTGTTGCTTCGGCCCTCCATGAACAGTCCCAGTTTCTCCTGTGGCCCTTTGGAAAAATTAATTGCCCACCTCGATCTAGAGCCATGAGGGAAACCTATGGCACATGTGCCAGAGGTGGCATGCAAAATCCTCTCTATGGGCATGCACGCCATCATCAGCTGCTGTTCTGGTTTCTGGCACCAGCCAGCTGGTCTTTGTGGGTGCCAGAGCACCAGAAAACAACCCAAAAAGCAGGCTATTTGGGAGGCCGTTTTCAGGCTGGTTTTGGGCCATTTTCAAGCCAATTTCCAGGCCATTTTGGGTTGTTTTCAGGCCATTTTGGCCTGAAAAATGGCCTCAAAATGGCCCCAAATGCCCTCCAAAACGGTCCCAAAAACAGGCATGCATGCACCAGCCAGCTGGTGTTTGGGTTTCTGGCGTTCCAGCATGCATACATACACACACATGCATGTGCGTTACAGTTTGAGCACTCAGTGCCAAAAAGTTTTGCCATCACTGATCTAGAGTTCACATTTATATCATTTCTCCTGTGTGCCCTGTCTAGAAAGCTGAACCAGTGTTCCTTTTGAGAAGGGACAGGTGATGAAATTATAAAGAAAATAATTCATATGCAAACAAACAAAAGACAACTTTGGCCTGGCTTAGAATACATATTACTATTGTAGGGATGACAGAGTAAACGTGACTTTCATTACTGGTATCAGGGGTGGGATTTACCGGTTCTGTCCACCTCTGTAGAACTGGTAGCTCTGAAGAGCAGCAGACATAGAACCGGTTCTATGTCTGCTGATGTTTTTGCCCACCCGCCCGCCTGGGCTCTTACCTGGCCTTAATTTCCTAATTTTTCAACTTCAGCTACCGAACGAGGCACAGCTGCGGTTAAAAAAGCAGGAAAAGAGGGCTGTTTCAAAGGCTGCATCTCTGCACACAGCATGCTGATGACGATTTACAGGCACTCATCTCACAGTGTGCAGGGAAGCTCGTAAATCCCGAACCAGTAGTAAACCTTGTATCCCATCCCTGACTGGTATGGTATGCTCTCAATGCTGCCTTTCAAAGTTGCAGGGCAAAATATTATCAAACTTAATAATGAAGGGGGATAGTTTCTTAATATTCTTTCATAAATTATATGTTCCACATACATTCATTTTTCAACTTGGATGCCCCTGTTACAAATAATCATTGGAATTATTAGCCCAAGGAAAATGTTTGTTCTATTATTATCATCCATTTTAGCATGCTCATGAGAAGAGTTTACCTAATCTTCTGCTTTCTTGAACCTTGTCCTTTCTGTTTTAATTCTAAAATGTACTTTCCTCAAGGATTTATGGTTTAGTTGTTCACTTTTTTAAAAATCCAATTTTAGTATTATTCTGTCTCTGTTTAAACTTGTACCACAAATATTTCACCTAGATTTAAAAAAAACATTTAAGCATTTGATTACAGAATAAAAGTATTACATATATTAGTTTGGCATGGAAACAGGCTGTAGTTTTATAGTGTAATAAAAAAAATAAGCAGATAAAGAAATAATAAAGATATGAATAAAAATTTCGGTGTCAGTGTGAAATTCCAAAATACCTCATGATTTATCCATATAGTTTGGCTTGTCTATAATTTCACAGTATTGTATTGTACTTTCATTATTAAACTGTGGGAATGTAACCTCCAGGCATATCTAAGACTCAGCAGTTTGATGACAGATTAATTGGAGCTTATTAAGACATGACTTTTCTCTTTATTTTTGTAGCAAGTGTAAAAAAACAGGACATTTACAGATCAGTACTTCCATTCTTTTTTAAAAAGTTTTTTAAATTTAATCTATAAAATATCCCAAAGAAGTAGAAATAAGAAATTAGGGAAAGGAAAATGAGAAGGGGGGGGGGGGGAATGTGAGTTACAAGGGAAAAAAAGAAAAAAAGGCAAGCACAGTACAAGATAAAAACACTCCAGTTTCAATTTTTTGCTTTTACTCATTAGTATATAAGCAACCATTTCTATAATGACAAATCTATCCAATTGACAAAACCAAAGTCAGTATTTCATTTTTTTTCATCATAGGCACAAAATCCAGAAGTGATGTCCAAGTGAAAAACATACTTAAATATATTATCTTCTTTGTATAAAATTATCAATTTAACCATTCCTGCTTTATCTTCCTTGCTATCGAAATAGTATGTATTTCTATTTGCACCTAATAATCTTCATGAACCATCATAATTTTTATTAACAAGGTTTATTGTATTCTTTCAGATTCTTTGATTTTAGATGGAAAAATACCCCCCCCACACTTTTTAAAATGCTAAACTTTTCTTTAAACACATTTCTAAAATCCAAACTTTTTAATACATGTATTTCTTTAGCTTCTTAACATATAGGCTTTGAAGGATTAGTGATTAATCCTTAGTGATTAGTGATTAATTAATTAGTGATTAATTAATGATTAGTAATTTCAGTATTAAATTTAGTTCCCTCTCTCCAAACTACTTTTATAGAATAATATTTTTTCTTTTATAAGCATCCTTATTAAAACTCAAAAAAATGCATACTTTAAGAGTTATATAAGTGTTATGTATATTAAAAAATTACATTTTCAAATTTTGGATTAAGATTTTTTTTCACTTACAATATCAAACAAATAAAAATCCATCCTAGATCCACTTAACTGATTAAGTTTAAAGTCACTCCTTCTAGCTTGTCTTCATGGAGTAAAATCTGTTTTTTCTCTGAAAAGTTTAAAAGGCTCTGTTTTAATCAAGAATTTCTCAACCTTGTTAATGTCCTTAAAGAAAAAGTCCCAAACTTGTCTTTTTAAAAATTGCTGATTTTCTTAAAGTTCTCCTTTCAGTTATGTTGAGAGATTTATGTTTAAACCATCATAATATAAAGGTTGGTGTGAGGTTTATATTCCAAAATTGCAGTTAACTCCTCTGCATTTAGCTACTTGTGAAGTTGCCTCAGTAGTTTGGTAAATTTCTACACATTTTTGCATCTCTAAAGTAGTTTGAGAGATTTTTTTAATCATCTTTGGAGCAGAGCTGATCAACAAATTGGTGGATTTTATTTAAAGAATGTTCAAATACACAGGTGAAACTCGAAAAATTAGAATATTATGCAAAAGTTCATTTATTTCAGTAATGCAACTTAAAAGGTGAAACTGATAGATGAGATAGACTCATTACATGCAAAGCAAGATAGTTCAAGCTGTGATTTGTCATACTTGAGATGATTATGGCATACAGCTCATAAAAACCCCAAATCCACAATTAGAATATTGTGAAAAGAAAATTAGAATATTGTGAAAAGGTTCAATATTCCAGGCTCAAAGTGTCCCACTGGAATCAGCTAATTAAGCCATAACACCTGCAAAGGGTTCCTGAGCCCTTAAATGGTCTCTCAGTCTGATTCAGGAATCACAATCATAGGAAAAACTGCTGACCTGACAGTTGTGCAGAAAACCATCATTGACACCCTCCATAAGGAGGGAAAGCCTCAAAAGGGAATTGATTGCAAAAAGAAGTTGATGTTTCCCAAAGTGCTGCATCAGAGCACATTAACTAGAAAGTTATTGGAAGGGACAAGGTGGAAGAAAAAGGTACACAAGCGCAGGGATGACAGCGCAGCCTGGAGAGGATTGGTCAGGAAAGGCATGTCAAAAGTTTTGGGGACTTTCACAAAGAGGTGCCTGAGCGCGGAGTCAGTGCATCAAGAGCCACCAACAACGACGGATCCGGACCATGGGCTTCAAATGTCGTATTCCTCTTGTCAAGCCGCTTCGAACAACAAACAGCATCAAAAGCGTCTTACCTGAAAACAAACAACATCAGAACGTCTATCTGGGCGAAAGAAAACAGACCTGGTCTGTTACTCACTTTTAATGGTGCAAAGTTCTTTTTCTGATGAGAGAACTTTTGCGTCTCAATTGGAAACCAGGACCCAGAGTCTGGAGGAAGAATGGAGAGGCACACACGCAAGATGGCGTGAAGTTCCAGTGTGAAATTTCCACCGTCTGTGTTTGATTTGGTGAGCAATGTATCCTGCTGGTGTTGGTCCACTGTGCTTCATTAAGTCCAGGGTCAATGCAGCCATCTACCAGGAAATTTGGAGCCATTATGCTTCCTGTCCACAGACGATCTTTATGGGGATGCTGACTTCATTTTCCACAGCAGGACGCTGGACCTGCCCACATTGCAAAAGCACCAAAACCTGGTTTCCATGACCGTGGCGATTCCTTTGCTTGTTGGCCAGCAAACTCACTGACTTGAACCCCTAGCGCAGGGGTCCCAAAAACAGGACCCTGGACCGGTACCGTCCATGGATCATTTTGTATCTGGGCCGCGAAGCTTGGGTGCCGCCATCTGTTCAACGGCGCTTCCAGGTTTTTCGGTTGCTTCCGGGTTTTTGGTTGGAAAAAGCGACGTTTTAGTGCTGAAGGAATCCTCACGCTTAGTTTCATTTGAAGGGGGGGGGCGGCTTCGAATGAAGAGCCGTTCCCGATGGCGGTGGATCTCGCGTTACTCAGGTACCGGTCCGTGGAAGAATAATAATTTCGTGAAACCGGTCCCATGTAAAAAAGGCTGGGGGACCACTGCCATAGAGAACTATGGGCATTGCAGAGAAAGATGAAAGACATGAACGGGAACAATGCAGAAAGCTGAAAGGCTGCTATTGCAAGCATCCTGGTCTTTCCATAACACCTCAGAGTGTCACAGACTAGAGCTTTCCATGCCCCACCGCAGCGTGAGGCAGTAATTGCTGCAAAAGACGGCCGAAACTAAGTACTGAGTACAATTATGCATGCTTATATCTTTTCAGAGGTCCGATATTGTTCTATTGTACAATCTTGTTTTATTGCTTGCATGAAATATTCTAAATTTTCTGAGATCTGTGGATTTGGGGTTTCATGAGCTGTAAGTCATAATCATCACAATTATTGACAAATCCACAGGTTGGCCTATCTTGCTTTTTTCCTGTCATGAGTACTCATAATTAGTTTTACCTTTTTAAGTTGCATTACTGAAAAAATGAATGAACTTTTGCACGATATTCTAATTTTTTGAGTTTCACTCCGTACTCTAATAATTTGCTCTCCATCTTGACTCCCTCTTTGGTCAAAGAAAGCTTTTCGTAAATGCAGCTTTGGAAATTGATAGGCCATTCTGAGACGCATACAAATTGGAAAGTTTTAGGCCACCCACAACAAAGCAGAGCAAGCTTACAAGTTACATACAATAATAAGTTAAACCACTTTTTAGTCTTTATATTTCTTCACAGCTTTTTTTCTTTTGTCCATACTTCTTTCTTTGGGTTTCCCCTTACGAGCCTTCTTTCTTTGTTGTTTAACATTAAACGAATCTAAAATCGGCGCAGGTCTCAAAAAGGGGAGCAAGCTTACAACTAAAAGAGTCTCTTTTTAACTTCATTTAGAGATTTCTTAGTCCTTAAAGGTGATGAAGAATGAAAGACGCAACTTTCCTGTCCATTTAAAAGGTAAAATTCAACGGGGACTTCTTTCAATGAGGAACAGTTTGCAGGCCATCTCCGTCCCTGTCCACAGAATTTGGCATGCAACAGGCTTTGAAGCACTACTAACTGAAGTTTATTTTGGCAAGACTCAGGCTGTATCGGAGGATCTTGAGGGGTAATTCTTAGACAATCCCTGATCGGGGGGAGCAGGCGATCATAAAAACTGAAGGAAGCAGTCCTTCAGTGAGTAGTTGAAGAAGCTCCATCCATCTTCGTTGAAGTATCCATCAGTACTTCCATTCTTCAAGGAGCATACAGGTGTGTTGGGAATGGTATTCCTAGAATTCTTACGTTATTAAGAAGAAAAATAAAAAATAAATCTGCATTCAGGACTTCCGGATTGAGCTTCTTTGGTGATAGAAACTGAAACCTCATCTCTGCGAGGCTTTCGATCTGTGTCACCGCTAGAGGCTCCACCGAGCTGGCTGTTTTGGGGCTAAGCCACCCGTAGAGGTGGTGAAGAAGGGGGAGAACTCCTGCAGGGTTGAGGAAGAGCTGCATCTCTCCTCCCAGCTGCCATTACTCCTTTCCCAAAGGGCATGTTGTATGCGGTGGTCCAGAAATAGCCACCACAAAGAAGAAGATCGACAGGAAAAGAATGTGGCAGGACGAAGATAAGAAGAGAAAGTTTTTGGTTGAAAACCAGGTCAAACAGCAAAAGCAACAATAGGTACCCTGGAATTGGAACTCTTAAAAAGAAACAATAACATTGTTACCCTAAGAAGAAAGATTTTTTAGCTGCGGGAAGGAGAGAGAAAAGGGAAAGGAAATTTGGGTTTTTTTTTCTCCTTTTCCTACACTGACAGCTGAGAGACTTAAGCAAAGGAAATTGGAAAAAAAAAATCCACTTTGACATTAATAGGCATTTAGTCTGAAAATAAAAGCCAAAGGGATAATAACGATTCTTGGATAATCAAATGCTTTTGAAACAAGAAAGGAGAGAAAAAAGAATAAAAGGGCAGGATCTAGAAGGGAGGAGACTGCTGGAATTAAAAAAAGAACTTACAAGCAAAATCTCAACAAGACTTCAAAAGATGGCATTTTTAACTGAAACACTCGCAACAAAAATAGTAAAACCCCAGGAAGAGAAAGTGGAAAAAGAAATAAGAAGAACAGCTTGGGACTATTTGGATTAATTTGATGATTCCTGGATTTTTGGTTATTGTATTAAATTGACTAAATCAATCGGTAGTTGTTAAATTGTTTAAAATGGCTCCACTTTTAGAAGAACTGAAAATGGAAACTTAAAAAGTAACAAAGAGATGCACAAGAAAGGGAGATGTTCTTTTGGCTTTGTATTTCAGTTCTAGAAATGGAGATTTGGAACTAGGAGAAACAACAAGAAATGGCCTGAGAACCAAAAGATTGGGACTAAAGAAGCCATCTTTAATGACAGTAATCTTAGGTTGGCGGGAAAGGAAAAGGGACAAGAGATGGAAAGTTTAAGATTGAGAAAAACAACTCCAAAAAAATAGAGTGAAAAATAAATATAAAATCAGAAAGGCAACAGAAGAGGGAAATGGCAGAAGAGAGAATTAGAAGTAGAGAGAACAGGGTAACAAAGGGGGCAAGAAGATGAGAGGGAGAAAGAAAGGAAAGAAGTTAATAAAGGACCAGAAAACAAAATATAGAGAAACAGGGTCATTCAAGATAATGGGTAAAATTTATTGAAAAAGGGTTTGGCAAAGGTCATAAGAAATAGTATATATTAGAAATAGAAATAATTTTAGAAAATATGAAACAATGTATGATTAAAATGTTTGATAAAATAGCTATAGTAATTCAGTGGAATGCCTGTCAATAAATAAATGTAACAAAATGAATATTTAATGAGTTACAAAACATGTGAAGAGAAATAAGGGAAAAATTAATTATAGAGATTACATGTGTCTTTAAGGAAGTATGATATTTAATTGAAAAGTTAAAGATGTTAAGATTTTAATGATTATTAACAATAGAACTGAATTGAAATGGAATGAGGGTTTATAATTACATATATTTATAATCTTTTCTTTTTTTTTAAATAATATAGTGTGTACACTATATGTATAGTATATAGTATATATAGTTATATAAAGTATAGTTATATATAGTATATATATATATAGTTATATAATATATATATATATAGTATATATACAGTATATAGTTATGTACACTTGGTACATAAGAATGTACCAAGCAGAATTCGATTGGAAGTTATGTTTTAATATATCATTATATTGAAGGTCATAACGTTAAGGTATACACTGAAGTTTAAATAAGAGTTGAATGGATGTAATTAAGGGATATAAAGGTGTCATACTCCAATTAGTAAGTACAGCAGAAAATTTGTTTAATGAGAAAAGATAATATGAAATTGAAACAGAACAGACAAAAGTATAAATATAATGATTTGAACTGAGATGAGATAATCAAAATAAAATTGAGAAAATTAAAAGAGGGGAAAAACTATATAGAAAATGTAGAATAGTATAAGATATGGAATAGAACACAAAAAGAAGCATGAAATTGAGTTTTGTGTCTGTATAAAAAAGTTCAATCCGGGACCATGCTATTTTCAAAAAAGATGTTTTATCTGTATTTTGTGTGTGTGAAAATCCAAATAAAACTTTATTAAAAAAAATAAAATAAAATAAATTGCATTTCTATTTCCATTCTATCTGGAGGGCCAGGCTGCTCAAGAAAAGCCTAAAATAAAATATATATAATATTAAACAGCTAAAATGTAGCACTCAGCAATATATAACTTCTAGATGTGTGTAGCAATTTACATATTTAGGTGTGGGTTGGCCCCATTTTGAGGCAACAATACAAGGTGGCTTTTTCTGAGCGGCAGCAATGGCGCTCGAGCTGAAGTCAATGTCTGGGCCTATATTTTAGGCCCAGGCTCAGTGCAACTGTTGAGCGCCACCATTTAGGATGGCTTAGATGGGGGCAGTGGATGTTTTTCTTTTCTTTGGGGGGTGGATGACATATCAGCAAAGTCAAGTATGAGAAAAATATTTTCGTTTGATTTTGTTTCGTGAAAAATATGTGTCAAAAATATCAGCATTTTCCTTTCCTCCACATATGACTGCTTTGGTTTTTAGTTAGTTTAGTTATTTAGCTGTAGCAGTTGGAATGAGAAATTTAGGGTCAGAACATTTTGATCTTGAAACTGCACATCTCTACTAAAATGTACATATATTCTTTCAATATTGATTGGATTTCAATCGTTGTTTTTTTTTTTTTTTTTTTAAA